>SNQJ01S0089456.1:14598-33210 GCA_010110895.2 Picea sitchensis
CTATACATATTTTATGAAGGAAGGTGGTGAGTTATATGTGTTATATATATAGTTTTATTGTAATATATCTCTCACCTATGTATAGCTTATAGAGATGATACTATACATATTTTATGAAGGTGGTGAGTTATATGTGTTATATATAGTTTTATTGAGATTTTGATTTTTATATAGTTATTGTTAATATAAGTGAGTGCATTATATGTGAAGAAATGTGTTTTTAATTATATGTAATATTTATAAATAAAATTTATAATGTGAAATTTTTTATTTTTATTTTTTATTTTATTTTTACATTATAATATGTATTAAAAAAAGGAGTGCACTATCTATGTAATGTTTATGAACATCTAAAAATATACCACAATTATGAATTGATGATAGTCAAAACATCTAAGTGATAAAGTCAAAAAATAGGTTGGCTTATGCAAAAAACAACCATAAAGTATCAAAACATAAACCCTCTCCAATGCAAAAGACATAATAGTATAGAACACCGACAATTAAACGTTAATCCCAATCATGGGGGTAGGGACAGTTGTTTTTCATGATCATTTGTGGTTGGGACCCATCCAGTAACTAGCAAGGTAGTTACTATGGGCTAAACAACATCCCAACAATAAAAAGTAGGCTGGGGTGTAGGCCCCTCTAAGATTGCAAGAACTGAGGTAATGAAAGCCTTCTCCAAGTGCTAGGGTGGGCCTACTGTGAGGCTACACTCATTGACAATGTTCTTAAGTCAGTTTGTTGGCATGTGGAAGATTAACCTATGGAAGAAAGTAAAAAATTAGCACGAGAAGGAGAAAGCTTTAAGCTAAGAAGCACAAGACTCATAGTGCAAGAGGCCCCATGCCAATAATCCAAATGTTTTTGAAGATGCCCCATCTCCAAGTGTACCTTGCAAGATTGCACCTCAATCTGCAAGGATGGGCTTGAACATATTGGATTGCTAGCATACCAAGAGAAGCTTGATGTGACAACAAAATTAGATAGAGCATTATTTCTCTTTTTCCAAATAACAACCCCTCCTTTCCCATCAACATGGACAAAAACAAAGTACCCGGTTTCCAACAAAATAATAGATAGGGTCATGTACATCATAAATCCCGTGACTTCAACTTCTTGCAAACAAAGCACATATGTCCCACCTAAGGAAGTTAATAAGTGGTGGAAAAAATTCCTCCTAGTGTCATTAAATCCTTAGACATCCCATGAGGTTATTTTCATCATAAACCTAGCACAACTTATATCTCTACCTCACTTCCTACGATATTTTGGAGTGCACCAAAAGAATTAACACCATTAAATAAATCCCCAAGAATTGTTTGTTTTGGACTCTTTGGACTGTCTGCACCAACTAAAGTATGTCAATATGATGGAGATTTAGAAGGCAAAGAGCAAGATTGCCTGACCCCACTACTCGACAAAGATGGAATAATCAAGATCTTACTAGGGCCAAGCATTATAGGTCATGATCAACCAGACATTGTGAGCTACAAGGAGTCACTTGGGTCCGAGCCCTTGAGGGCAGGGGGCGATGGGTTGGAACTAAGGCCATTAACAAAGCTTTAACATATTTATTATTTTTTTTTATACTTGGTTCCATGCACCTTCTTTTGTGTTCTTAGCTTGGGGGACCTTGGGGTCAAAGGGATTCACGAGTGGGTTGGTTGGAGCCATGAACATACAATAATGGTTGTAGTGGTAAGAGATTTAACAACAAAAGCATGAATTAGGTAAGTTGGCATAATAAATAAGTTGTTGGAGCATTCTACCTCCAACCCAAACAAGGACAAAATCCTTGAGGTCTATGGATAGGTTAACCCTAACACAAACTTTGGGTTGTGGTGTAGGGTGAAAGAACTCATTGGTTCTAGGAAAATAGCCTTCCGTAGGGGAGAAACGATATGGTGAAGCATGGGAAAAAATTGCATTGGGAATTTGGGGAACTCCATCTAGATTGGAAATGTTATCTTGACCTCCTTATTGGCTAAAAGGTRAGAAATCTAGGCTTCCATAACTAGGAGGGTATTCTTGAAAACCCAAATAACATTATGCAACACATTCTTATCAYTGTTAGCATCCACAAAACWAGCATAGGGAAATCCTTTGGTTAGGCTACAAGMCTAGGTACAATGATAACCATAGCATTCCCAACTATCCAAAAATCTAGGTGGGAATTACCACCTCAAGGGGGATTCTTCCTCAAAATATCTTAGCAGGGAACCTTTCTAGAACTGACTTTATGGCYTGAAATACTGATAACCAAGATTGAAATAACTTGATACAATAAGGACTTGAAAATGATACTAGGTAGGAATAAAGTAAGGTTGGATGGGAGGGCAAGATGACCAATAGAAGGGGATAAATAGATACAACCAAGGAGATAAGTAAGTAAGGTTGAGATAAGTAAGGAAAGCCCTATATAGTATGTAGGGCTACTTTCTTTTCTCTCTTTTTTCATTCTATGATGGCCCACCTAGTGTCAACCTTTTGTTAATTATATCACTCAAGCATTTGAGATTATTTCCTAATTATAGGGGATTGCCCACAAATCAACTTCATCTATTTTAATATMAAGAATATTATGATTTGGMTCAAGAGTATTATCCCATGGTACACCTTTGGTAYGAACTTGTGAGGGTCTTCGAAGGCACCATTGTTTCTTGTAGCGTTAGMTCATCCATACAACACGAGTGCCATATCGAGGGATGGAAATKCCATAAGGCCCCTCCTCTTATGGMTAACAACTATAACTTGATAGACCAAGTGAGTAAATATCAATACGACATGACAAGCTCTGCCCATTTCCCATGGACCCCGACAAGCTCCACAAAGACATTGAAGCACTAATGAACCCTTCCGACGAACTTGACTGGCTTAGGGAAGGAATATTCAACACTACTGACACTACTGGTCAACGTTATCTGTTACCAAGGCAGTCTACCCTACCAACTACTGTGCTCTCTCCCGCCCTAGACCCATGCACTGTACAGACTCCCTTGTCAGCCAACCTTCCTTCTTCTGTTCACGTAAATGCCCCACTATTTAAACACAACACCCTGCCTCTAGGCTTTGTATAACCCGTGCGACTCATTAAAAGCCTAACCCCTAAGTCTTCAGTGGCTAACAGACCACCAAACAACTCACCTACTCCTGTACAGATAGGAACCAGAAAAAGAGATTGGAAACCAAATAAGCGAGTCAGAAAGATGGTTCTCGGAGACGACGTGGGTCTCCATGATACCTGCAAACTGGCTCTCTGTGGTCTGGTGGGTAGAATTGCTTACCCATTTCTGGCGGACTGTCTTGTCACTGACTGGGTTTTAAAAGTTTGGACTCCACTCCTTGGTTATACTCCAGAGATAGTCTATCTCACTAAAGGATGGTTCAGATTCATCTGCCATTCTTCGGAGGATGTCGCGCTACTCCTTAACCGGTATTGGATCCTGGGCAAGAGTAACCTGATGCTGAAAAGATGGAGGTTAGCCTTCAACCCTAAAACTGAACACTTTCAACTCAAACATCTTTGGGTCCTCCTACCGGGTTTGCCTTTGCATTTCTGGCATGAAGGTGCCTTCAAGGCCATAGGGAACACATTGGGGCACTTCATTGCATGTGACTCTTCGTCCCTCATGAGACCTTTTAGAAAGATCAAGAGAGTACTTGTGGAGATAGAAATACATGAGGGACTTCCTGAAGTCCTAGACATTGATTGACATGGCATACACTACAAACATAAACTGAATTACTAGGGGATTCCCTTTAGATGCTACTGGTGTCACTATACAGGACATCACCAGAGAGACTGGAAAGGCAAACTAACGGTGGACAAGTCAGAAGACTCACTTCTGCAGGAAGACCCACCAGACTACATGATGGAAGTAGATTCACAAGCCACTGTCCCCACTTACATTCCTCCTAACTCTGACCCACACTTGGAGACCTTGGACACTCTTTTGGGTAAGCTACACTATGTTTTCCCTTCTCTTTACTCTTCTTTAACTATGTGGGAAAACAATTCCCGGATGCCTCAGATTTCTTAAAGCACCCGCCCCCCCGCGTTCCTTTGCCTAAGAGATATTGCACTGACCCGCTACCTTTTACTATTCTAAAGCTCCCCTTTTCTCCGAGTTTGACGAACCCTTCAGTGCAGAATATTGACAACTTTCCACCCTACACTCTTCTTACCTCCCTTCCCACAAGCTCTGCGGGAGAACCCATCTCCCTTCCCTCTAGCACTGCGGTCTCTCCCACTTACATTAACTCAGTGCCAAGACCGTCCGCCCCTCTTCCTTCCATCTCGAGTTCCCCCCTTCTCCCTAACTCTTCTCCGAACTGTCCACTTCCCCCAACCTCACCCTCCTCTTCCCCACAGTTCGAGGCTTCCGAGACTTTTATATTACCTGGTTTCAGGGAACTGGAGGAAGAGCCTCCTGAACTAAGTCACATCCTTGAACCCCTGACTTCTCTAGTTGGGAGATCAACGAAACTTCACTCCTCCCTACTTACTTGGGAAAGAGAATCCTTGAGCCATCGGGCGATTCAGAGGCTTCAAGTTCGAAGAACAAGCCGGGAGGAGGCGCGAAATACTTTGCCTGGTTGAGGGGCATCGCGCTATAATTTTCACCGATCAAAACTAGGAGTAGCTGGAAAAAGTTCACTCAATCAACCGAATAGACCTCAGAGATTTCAACTCCTTCTACAGATATTGGGCCTCTTAGAGTAATGAAAGCCCTGGAGAGGGCTAAGTAATGTTGATGATGTCTCTGAATATAAGAGGGATTGAAGGCACCCTCAAAGCTGCCTCCTTCCGTCATTTGATGGAGCAAACAAGACCTGATATTGTTTTCCTTCAAGAAACTCTGGCTCCAGCCCAGAAAGCCATGGATTTCTTTCATTGTTTTCGCCCTTCATGGGCCATTTGTTCAGTTAACGCCGTAGGCACCTCCAGGGGTCTCCTCGTAGCTTGGGATCCTGTTTCACTTGATCTGACACCCTATCTTTCTGTGGGGGGAATTCTATTAACAGGTTTCAGCATTAGAGACAAACAAGAACTAAATTTACTAAATGTCTATGGTCCTTGCATAGCCAGGAAAGCCTTCTCGACTAAAGTAAAAGATAATGGTATCTTGTCTACTACTAATTTGATCTTGGCTGGAGACTTTAATTTAATTTTTGATTCGGATGAGGCCTGGGGAGCGACTCCTTCTAGTTTCATTGATCCTTTTTACAAAGACATATTCACTTCAAAAAATCTAATTGACATCAAACCGCCCAAGCTCGTGCTCACTTGGCGCAATGGGCGCTTAGGACAGAACGCGATATCCAGGAGGCTGGAAAGATTTATGGTCTTAAAACAATTACTCTCTACTCTTGGTCACTATAGAAGTTGGGTTGAATCCCCCCTCTTTTTTTTTTTTTTTTTTTTTTAATTTTTTGAGATCATGCCCCCNTAATTTTTTGAGATCATGCCCCCATATGCTTTCAACTTGGCCTTCCGCCAAAGCTTAAAAACCACCCCTTTAAATTCAACGGGCATTGGCTTGAAGATAGTATTTTCATGGACATTGTTAAAAAAGTATGGATTGATACCAACTTCTTGTCATGACCCAACGCTCAAAGGAAATTAGTCTGGAAACTGCAAGTACTGAAATGACAAACAAAGACTTGGCTCAAAGATAAAATATTAAAGGACAAAATCAGACTGGTGCTTCTAGAAACCGAAATAAAATCTCTTACTTCCAGTGTCTTGGGGGAACCAAACAATCAAGTGTTAGAAACTAGTTTGAGACACCTGGAACTGGAGAGAAACATTCTACTTTTCCAAGAGGAGTAAAAGTGGCGACTTCATAGCAGAGCTCTCTGGCTGGAAAATGGCGATCACAACACTAAATTTTTTCATAACGTGGCCTCCAAAAACAGAACTAAAAACTATATTTGGGACATCAAAGGTGAAAACGACTGTTTGATTAATGATCAGGGGATATTAAAGAAAGAAGTAGCCTCCTATTTTAATTTTTTTTACAAAGCTTCTACCCCTCCTAATATTGTTGACCATTGCAAGCTGGCCAAAATTTTCCCTCAAATGATCAACGAGGATGAATCACTTTCCCTTTACCATCCTGTTACTATCTAAGAACTGAAGTCAATTTTATTCCATTTCAAAAAGGAAAAGAGCCCGGGCCCTGATGGATGGACAACCAAATTCTTCATCTTTTTCTTTAACTTGGTAGGGGAAGATCTATTAGCATTTGTTGAGGATTCAAGAAGACAGGGAATTGTCTATGGAGGTATTAATGCTACTTTTCTGACCCTGATACCAAAGGTGAATAAACCTGATTCCTTTGACGACTACCGACCTATATCTCTTTGCACCCTGTGTTATATGATTCTTTCCAAGCTCATAGCAAACCGATTGCTTCCTTTACTCTCTGGAAGGATCTCTACTGAGCAATTAGGATTTCTGAAAGGCAGGCGCATCCAGGATGCCATAGGCACAACCCATGAGTGCCTCCACAACATCAAAAAATTCAAATTGAAAGCGCTAGTGTTAAAGTTGGATCTGAGAAAAACGTATGATTGTATTGACTGGAATTTCCTCAGACTTATACTGCACAAAATTGGTTTGGATCCACAGATGACTAGTTGGATAATGACTTGTGTCACCTCTTCATCCTTTGCGGTGCTCATCAATGGAGAGGCATCCAACTTCTTCAGAAGCGGCAGGGGAGTCAGGCATGGATGCCCACTATCCCCTTTACTTTTCGTTTTGGCGATGGAAGGACTCAACCTTTTACTAAAACAAAACTTTGCTGATGGTTCCCTCTCGAGGATCAAAGTCTCCAGACTGACCAGAATCCTTCATATACTCTTTGCGGATGACGTACTCATTCTATCTAAGGCGAACCTCTCCGAATGGCAAGTAATCAACAAACTGATCATTCTCTTCTGCAAAGCTTTGGGCCTAACTGCCAATCCTCTTAAATCAACAATTCACCACGAAGGCCTCTCGGAGTCTTAACTGTCTGCCTATAAGAACTTTCTTCCATACACCTTCAGTGAACTCTCCTTGGGCTTCTGGTATCTTGGTTATATTTTAAAGACAGGGACTCAACGCACTGCGGATTGGAATTGGCTGGTGATAAGAATGGAAAACAAAATCAACCAATGGAGCAACAAATGGCTCTCATTGGGGGGTCAATTTATACTTATAAAGTCAATTTTGGAAGGTCAAAATGTTTATTGGATGACCTTAGAAACCCTTCCTCGTGTGATCTTAAATAAACTCAGAATCTTAATGTGTAATTTCTTATGGACCGGCCACCAAGAAGCACATCAATACCATCTGTGCAGATGGGAGCTTCTCTTCAGACCCAAAAAAACAAGGCGGCTGGGGTTTTCACATCCTTCCCCTTTTCAACCAGGCTCTGATCGTGTCAACGCTGTGGAGAGTGCTTAATCATCCTAGTATCTGGAAACAAGTGATTTTTGACAACTATTTACACAACTCTCCAGTTATCAACTGGACGAGGAACCACTCACTCCAATGCTATACAACATAAAAAATCTAGACTAGTCTATACAACTGGCGTGCCTTACCTGGCGTGCCTTACCTATACAACTGGCGTGCCTTACTTGTCATTAATCATTGGACTAGTTGGCGACCAGGATCCGGATTACAAGTAAAAGTCGACTGTGATAATATCTTGGATTTGGGGGACAGAGCGCAACTCACTGAGGATCTCTTATCCGCTTTAAAGCACATGGGCATCCTCATTTTGACACAAGCATCAACATGTATGAATTATCTAACCCACACTGAGAACTGGAAGAGCCCTGACGACCTCAAACTAGTGGGAATACAAGATTTAGAATGGAACAGGTACACGACTAGTCAGGCAGGGGTTACGCTCCATCAAACAAGAAAAGACAAATTGTTGTGGAACGAAGGAGACTCTACATGTGTAATTTCGGTCAGAAACTGCTACAAGGCGATCATATCTTTACTCTCCCTCCAAAATCTTCTTGGCTGGAAACTCAAACTGTGGAAGTGGAACCTGCAACTAAAGATCATACTTTTCTTCAAGCTGACAGTGGACCAAAACATTCTCACTTGGGATAACTTATTAAAAAAAGGTTGGGTGGGTCTTGGATTTTTCTACCTTTGCAGAGCAGCAGCTGAAGATAACGCGCATCTCTTCATCCATTTTCATTTTACAAAGGCGATTTGGAACTTTGTCATTAATTTTCTGAACTTAAATTTGGAATGGAAGGGGCAGAATTTAAATGATTGCATGGTGAATTGGACAAAAAAACTTAGTTGCTCCAAACAAACTGCCAGTCCTTCTGTGTTGGTTCGTGTGGAAGGAGTGTAACAAAGAATTATTTGAAGGTAAATCTCCCTCTTCCAGTGCCGTCATGCTTAGAACTTTAAATTCACTCTCCTACACACAAACAAAAATCAGACCTCTATCACTAAGACTAAATCCGATTATTCCTATCCTTGGATATGTGCTGACTCTCTTCGACGGTGCTTCTATCAACGGGGGAAGAACCTGTAGTGCTAGGGGAACTTTGAAATCTCCTAATTCCCCGGAGGTGCGATGGTTTTTCAATTGCGGAGATGGCTCCAATACGAAGGCTGAATTAGTTGGAGTGTGGGCAACCTTCATAATGGCAAAAGTCTTACATTTACACCATCTACACATTTTGGGGATTCCAAGGTCATTATCGAGTGGCTACAGTGGAAGTGAAAACTTCATGCCACCAAAATTGAAGGTTGGAAGTGCAGAGTTTGAGGCTTACATAAAAACTTCCAAGGAACACACTTTCAACATATTTATAGGGAAACAAACGAAGAAGCTGATAGTCTCTCCAAAAGAGACCTCAAATTTCCGAAGGGCATTTTGTTCTATTTCACGTGGATCAATGAATCGAAGGACCTCAACAAACCATAAATTTCTTTAAAAAAAGAAAAAAAAGAAAAGAAGAAAGATTACATTGCTGGAATAGTGTTTCCTTATTTCTTATTCTATCCAAAATTCTCCTTAGTTTCTTGGAGTCCTTTTCTGGTCTGTTACTCTTTTGTCCAGAGATTTCTTTGCCTCATTGTTGTGAGAGAACTTAGTTTTGTTTCGACAACACTCCTTGTTTCACCAGCTCGAGACCTCTTTATTGTCGATGTAAACAAGTTTATAATTCAATATAAGCTTGAGCAAATTTTCTTTTAAAAAAAAATAGTAACTCTGCACATGCCAAAGAGATCACTATCATCAAAGTAGCATGAGTGCTAAAAAGATTGAAATCCAATTATTCATTAATATATTCTATATAATAATGATTTTTTCCTTTAGTTAGGAAAAAGTTTCATAAAACTCCTTCAAATCAATTACGTTCCCCCCAAATAATCATCATGTGGATAAAACCTACCTAATGGTACCCTTGTGGTGGCATTCGAGAATATTTCCTCTACCACCATCATGTGCGCTAACGAAGTAGGGGATTCTGAGCTACAATAAACCAAACAAAAACAACTTAACCCCATACTCTAGGGGAAATATAACATTTTTTTTCTTTCATATAAAATGAAATAAAAATAAATTATATCTCTGATAAAAATACATGGATTTCTTTCTATGAATGGAAGAAATAATTCCAGAATGCTGAAGTCCAGATGATGGAAGGAGGATTTGAGACACCTCCTAGACATAAGTGGAAAAGTCTGGAAGGCTAAACAGTCGAATCAAATTCGACTTTTCCCCCATTCAAAGGTATTGTCCTAGAAGACAATAATAGACAGGTCAAAGAAGTACCTTTACTGCTTACTGACGATTCCACCCAAGCTATGGGTGTTGACAAAAAAGTCCAATCATTATCAGAACAACTAAATTGGACTAATACAACCTTGAGAGGTATGACAACCCATACATTTGTAACAAATGACTATGCTAGACGTGGACAAATCAGAGATCTACAAGTATCCACAAACACTATAGTCCAGTCAGTCAATGAGATAAATGATAAAGTTACAAATGTTGGAGAAAAATTGGACAAAACTTTAAAAGAAATATCCTATAAATCTCAAGAGTCCAAAAAGGATCATGAGGAATTGATGGAAGGATTAGGAGAAGCCTTTTCAACAATGGGTAAGTCTCTGCTAGAGATTAAACAAAAAGATCATATCCCTGACAAACCCATTCCTAACCCCTTTATTCTTCCAAGTCATCCAATCTACAATGTGTCCCCTGTTTTTATACCTTTTGAAACCATAATGGACAAAAAGTTTCCTCATCATTTTCCCCCTGAAAAAGATAAGCCAGAATCCTCTTCAAAAAATAATTTCTCTCTTGTGTCCATACAAAGACCTGCTTATGAGAACCTTCCTCACCATGTAAATAGACCTTCAACACCAGATCTCTTAGGAAAAGGAAAGTTACCCGAAACCCAAACCTTTGCAGAAGACTGGTTTCCAGAGTGGAATATTGACAGTCTATCAGTTGGACAAATCAGACAAATGATTGACAAGATGTATGTTTCATACAAAGTCATGTGTATTAAGGGAAAAACTGAAGTTGAAGCATGCAAATCTATAATACAATGTTTTACTAGAACACTAAGCAAATGGTGGGAAGTTATTTCGTCCCCCATTATGATTGCAAAGATGGAGGCATAAATCTTAAGAGATGAACAAGGTGTTGTGGTATATCATTTAGATGAGACTCCTCACAACAATATGATAGGAGCCCTAACCACTTTAATTTTAGAACATTGGTGTGGTACTAAGGAAGAATTGGCCGACAAACATGAGCTAATCCTTATGAACATGAAATGTAGAAAGATGTCTGAATATGAAGAATTTCACAAGGATTGGACACAAAGAATTTTAACCATTTATTTTTTTAATCAATATATCATTTTTTTTTCTTTTATATAAAATGAAATAAAATAGATTAGCATAGAATTTATCTTAACCATTTATATTTTTAAATATCAAGAGCATTGTACTTGAGTTTTTTTTTATTTCTCTCACCACTAAATAGATCCGGAGTTAAGAAGGATCTATATTAATATAACTTTTGTCAATTAGCTCTTTCACTATTTAATAGATCCTAGGTCAAGATGGATCTATGTTGGTATAATATTTTGTGAACTAGAAAGTTGATTTTGGGACATGAGTTTTGGGTTGATATGATAGTTATGTTCCTCACTCCAGTACTAACATTATTGGTGATTTTCGTGTCATCCATTTTGGGTTGTCTTTGGCTTATGGGTGTTATTAATGTGATGTTATGAACTATCTTGCTACAATGACATATCTCTATGTTGGGAATTTGTTTTACATTAATACTTATCTTTTAGATTGTGCATGTGTTAATATCATCATTGGGTGTATATGTTGTGAATAATCTCACAAACATAACAATTATGAAACATGAAGGGTCTATAAGGAATTGCCCACGACAAAAATTTTCAATCTAGAATTTGGATTTGGGGTGCAAGTCCTTAGGTTGATGTGATAACATCCCTCCTCCCTCTGATACTAACATCAATGATGGGTTCAATGCCAAGCTATCTTTCTATAGTGACATATCCCCATGTTAAAATTTTGTTCCACATTAATACTCTTCATCCTCCTCCTCTTCTTCTATAGAGAGCACATACATCTTTGCAATCCTCTCACCTCTCACATTGAGTTAGTTCTTTTCAACTCTTAAGAGCTTCCCTGTGAAAATCAAATACGATTGTGTAGTATATGTTAACATTTTAAAATTTTATTAGGTTGTGATTTAGTGGTTAAGATGGAGTGTTAGCCATGCAAATAACCTTAGTCTAAACCTCGAGGACATTACAATACAACGTTACAAAGCCTTTAATAAATGCATGTTTCATTCAAATAAAGATTTAAAGGGCCCTATATCCTTGTACACTTATGCATTAGTTGATTTTAATAGCTACCCACACTAAAGTCAAGCCAAAGATAAAGTTCTCTATTGACACAAGCCATGAAACACATTCCATCCTTTTGTCTCCCATTCCTACACCTGGTTTATATGTAACATTTTTTTCCTTCTTTCCTTTCTTGGCTCATACGTAAAAACAAAGTGTTATGTTATACTATATGTTCTTCTATTATTTTGCAATACACTAATAACCAACATAGATTTACCATAGATTTATTTTAAACTTGGATTTGTCAAGTACCGAGAACGCTAAATAACAATCAATGTGCAAATTTCTAAATACACCTAGCCTCAACCGTTGTTTTGTGTACTAACACATATTCACAAGTGCGAGCACATGTTCTAACATGTGACTTGGTAGGACTTGAACCCCATTGGGGGTTATATTAGCTATCCACTTTCATCAAATTGATAAGTCATTATTGATTTATGTTGATTTATTTATTTTTAACCAACTTCCTCTCATTACGATGAGGTTAACATGCCTAAAATTAGCATTTCAAGAAACCATTATTTAACCATCCAATTTTGTTCCCTTTGGTTTAGAAGTCATGAGTGGAGTGTATCTATTCCATCAATGTCATCCAAGATTTGCCCATCACCCCAATCATTGTTGTGTGTTAGTGCATATCCACAAGTGCAAGCACAAGTAAACATATTGCTTGATAAAACTTAAACTCTAATAAAATTTATATTAACTATCATCATTTATCAACCTAACAAAACACCGTTTACATTTATATACTTTTTAATACTATTTTTTTCTTCCAATTAAACATTAAATATCAGTCTTCTTTTTTGTTTTAATTTATACAAATTAATCACATTACACACCTTATCTAAATATATGATAGACCTTACTCATTTCAATGTAATTTTTTTATAAAATTCTTACACCTCACTCATTTCCATAAATAAATTTATACAAACTACTCACATTACACACCTTATCTAAATATACATATAAGATACACCTCACGCATTTCAATATAAAATCTTTATAAATTTCTTACACCTCACTCATTTCAATATAAATTTTTTATAAATAGAAATTAAAAAAAAAAAGAACATGTGATCATTGTAAAGACAATCATTATGCAATCGACTTCCTTTACTTGCCTTGGGATCCCTCATGTACGATGGAACCTTCTCTATCATTGAAAATTTACAAGGGTACCATCTCGTATAAACTCTACACGATTACAATTACAATCATGTATGGTTGAAAGACAACTTGTGAATGGCAACATGTATGGTTGAAAGGCAATCTTTTAAGGCACCCAAATCAATGTGAAAACGCAAGCATACATTTTCACCATAGAATTGTGAATTCTATCAAATCACTCAAATCAAAATAACAAACATTGACACTTTGACCCTCTTGTCTAGCATTAAAGGGTATATTCCTTTTTGAGGTTGAGTGTAGAGACTTACACTCCACTTCAAGAAGAAATGCACACTTTGATATGAGTGTGATTTATGAGAATATCAATAATAATGTTATAGAAAAAACTATATCCCCAAGTTTTTTTTTGTTTTTGTGCAAACTTTGATATGAGTGAGATTTATGAGAATAGAAATAATAATGTTATAGAAAAACTATATCCTCAAGTTTTTTGGAATTTATTATAGTTACAATATGGTTTGATTTTACATATTTAAATAATGTATCGAGAAGAAATCCACATTTGATATGAGTGTGATTTATGAGAATAACAATAGTAATCTTATAGAAAAAGCTATATCGCCAAGTTTTTGGAATTTATGATAGTTATAATATGATTTGATTTTACATATTTAAACAAGTGCCATTGTATGGTAATGTCCTTGTTGAGAAGGTTTTTGGAGGTTGATTTGAAAAAAAACTACACTGTTGTACATTTATGTCGCTCAATAAATTGGAGAATGCTTCTAGTTGTGGTAAAGAGACGAAATAAATGGGCAACCACGTATATTAGATGTGAAGCTTCCGTTAGACTTTATTTTTGGAAATAGGAACTTCGCTCACTTTTACCAAACAGATACATTGAAAGACTTACCTAACTAGTGAATATTTGTAAATACTTTCTTATATCTGACATTCTAAAATTAGATAAATATTTGTTTTCAAGACCTTCCAACCAAACACTACTCCAACATTTTATAACCCTCTTTTAAACAAGCAACTCTTTACAGAGGGCGTTGGGGTTTTTTGTTGCCATCCTTGGTAGTTCTCCTTGAGCAACATGTATCAACTGGGATAATTGGTCTATGCAAATTTTACCTATATTTTTGCTTTTGTATTCACTAATTTGTTCATGTATGGCTTCCATTAGCTCCTTGTAATTCTCCTCAACCTTTCATGGAATTTTTCTATATTTTTTGGTCACAATAACTGTTTTTATGGTTGTTATTCTTTCTCATGTTATTGATTTTTAAATGTATTAATTTTACGATACTATCGGTGAATATAGAACTTAACATAAATCTTAAAATAATATTAATCCCTAACCATGTTTCCTAAAGTTTTGGTCTAGGAGAATTCTGAATATATATTAATTTTGTGATATAATTTTGAATATATATTAATTTTATGATATAATTGGTGAATATAGAATTTAAAATAAATCTTACAATAATGTCAAGCCCTAACCAAGTTCCCTATTCAAAACCGTAAGAAACTAGGTTACCTGTTTTCTCTCGTTCTAAGAAGAAAATAAATCACAAAATATATAATGAAGCATTCATTTACAATAATGTTAAAAGCCCTAACTAGGTTTTCAATTCAAAACAAAATCAAGTTCACTAATTTTTCTCCCTTTTGCAGAAGAAAATGAATGGCAGAATGTGTACCTATGCATTCACTTACAATAATGTTAAGCCTTAACTCGGTTTTTTTATTCAAAAAAATAACCGGGTTAACTATTTTCTCTGTTTTGCAAAGCAAAAATGATATCTGTTTTCAAAGAAAAATGATTGTTAGAAGGTTTACCTATGTGCTGCAGACTAAGACAAAGGGAGGTTGTACGAACGACAACCACCACAAATCCACAAGGCATACACCCAGTTTCAACAGTAAGACACATGCCACATCACATAGGCCATCTCTAGATAAGGTAAATAATAAATGATCGCTCATATTAGTCTCTTCTCCATCTCGGTAAACTTCAAAGCAACCCAACAATGCCTCAGAAATATTAAGAGACGATATATGCAATCAACTCTTAAAAAAGCTCTCTTAGGAAAATGCTACTATTAACACTGCTACACTCATAAAATGCATTGTGTACATGCCTGCCTAGAAACGAAGGCTGAGGACATGGCCTGGGAATGACCTTCTTCTTGATTTTACTTCACTCGATCAATGAAAATCGAAAATCCTAGACTAGAGGGAGGTAAGCGTAGGAATTTCACTTAAAGGCTCTTTTCCTCTCGTCTCTTTTCTCCATAACACACATATATGATGAGCTCAACTAGTTGTTCTAATCGATTCTCCTCTACAAGAATAAGCTAATCTTATCTTCCTCTTTTCATCCATCGCACAAGCAACAACACCAAATTTGCAAAAGAAGACCAACCATATATATTAAATGAATCCATGCTATTACATGATAATAACATTTAACTTACAAAAATAAAGAAGGTAGGGTCTCCTACAAAGAGTTGAGAAGAGCCTAAAAATGAATGTAATTTACTGAAAGGAAAAACTAAATAGAAAATTATGATACCTACTTGGAATACATGAAGAAGTTGTGTCCAACTCGTGGTGAAATTATTCAATTCCCAACTTTCAACTCAATTTCTTCTTTCATACTCCAGAAAGAAGATTCAAATCCAATTCAACCTCTAACCTCTATCATTTTCACATGAACAACACCCCGAACACATAACATTTAACACACACACAACCACAAAAATTCATGTGGACAACACATCGGACATGACATTGGAAGCACTTCCATACACCCACGTAAACACACAACATAACGAGATAGATTCAACCAATTATGATATTTCTTTCTTCCGTGAGTGCCTCATTTCTATATCATCGAAGGGGATTGATGCAATTTCAAGCCCGATCAATGTTGTTGTTATTTGGTGTCATAGTTAGTTAGAAAACATTTTATTGCAATCCATACCCTTGGTGGTTTTGTATCTGGGCGAGGAAGAACCCATAAACTCGTGTAAACACATGTTGCACTTAAAGAAGAAATGCCACTGGGCTCGTTTCTAAATATGATGAAGAATAAGAATGTGAAGTGAAAATTACCAAGCAATGAAAGTGTGGAAATTTCGTTGAAATGGCACTTTTAGCCATAAGCCTAAACAAAGACAACAAAAGCCTTTAATCATAAGCCTTTCACCTATCAACTCGAACATGCAAGTAAATAGGAATGCAACAAAGGCAAACTATATAACATCAGCCAACCTAGAGATTTTCTCAGCCGAGGATATCGCCATATCTATGTGATACTTACTTGCATAAGAGTGCTTTGTAGTGGACTACAGCTGGGCGAGTAGCAGTATAAACAATAAATGATTAGAGTGGTTGTGTGGTATGATTCCCTTATAGATGCAGATAGTATTGATAGAACTACTTTGAACTATTCAACTGCCAAAGCACCATAGGTATTTTTGGTATAGGAACAAATAAAGGTGCCAAGGGACGACTGTTTGGGTGGATCCACTTTCTCAGTCATTTATTCTCATTATTATCAATTATGCCAACTAATCATTCCATTGCCAAAATTAACTAAGACATGGTAGCTAATATTACGAGGAACACACAACTCGAGATATATAATCGATTTAATATATTTATGTTAACGAGGTGATCTAGGACAAAGTAGCGAGTGCGTTGTTAATTATTACTATTGCAAGCAGAAACAACTAGTCTTGGAATATGTATCAGGTGGTACATGGACTGTCGTTGTGGTGAAAACCAAAATTTTATTACAACCGATTTTTACCATTGCCACCACGTGGAATAACATGCATGTATGTTTGACCCTCCTTGCATATATGGCTAGAATAGAACCTAGTGAAGATACTTAATAGTCGACCTACTTGCAATTCCACTATTTTTGGATCAAACTATGATTTGTTGAGAGTGGATTTGAGGTTACTGGAATGGTTTTGAGGTCACTGAGCGCACTGTGGAACTGTAGTGGGATTCTATTATGTTCCCTAATTTATTGGACTCTCCAGTATTTGGGTACATGTATCGTGCATGGGTTTTAACAATTGAACAGTAAGTGGATGGATGTATGTCGTACAGTGTCATTGTTGCGCCTCTTTCGTCACCTTAGTGAGAAAAACAGAGGTGCTTGCAAGCTTAGTTGGGTTTGCTAAGCAGGACAGCTGTAAGGAAAAGGGTTAGAGAAAGAAATATAAAAGAACAACTAGGAAATAAAATAACAACTAAACTAATGAGCAAAGGGACATAAGGACAAAAGAAACAATAAGACTCATGTCACCAATGGTAAGGTTCATATTAGTGAAAGAAAACACCAAGAAGAAAGAGGACTATGAGTCCCTTCTTCCTCCAAGTGAGGGCTCTTGGACCCCCACAAATAAGCTCTTCTTACAACTTTGAATGAAAATGGTGAAATAATTCTTTGCTAATCCACTCAAGGGGTGAGATGGATTGCCCAATGCAATGATGCTAGTATACTCTTTATGAAAATAGAGGATTCCTCAAGAGAATAGTGGCATCATGACTTTGCTATTGAATTCCTTGAAAAATGAAGTGCATCCATGGCCTTTTTATAACATCTCTTTGAGGTATTGTGCAACCAACTTGTAGTGTGTAAAGAGGCTAATTAGGGCATTTTTAGGTCTTTGACCAGCCACCCAGTCGGATCCAGTCCATATTTGAGTGTCAAATCAACTTGGAAGTTGAACCAGAAGTGGGTGGGAGGCCGACCACTCTCATAAATGCGCCGTTCTCACATGTGCACAGATTTTTGCGACCACAGTCGCGCATCGGGCGCATGTGCGTTTTTCTTGCATTTCTGTTTTGCGCATGTGCGCTCGCGCCCTGTGTAGTCATATCGCACTTTAATTTTGTCACTGGTTGTATAGTTTTTGACCCTTTGGAAACGATTTTGTGGTAATTTTGGTCCATGGGTGACCTCATAACTTGTTTGGCGATGCTGAATTCTTGTAACCATTTGCAGACGAAATTTCAGTGATAACAGTCATGTTCTTCCTTTCATGGGGGCAATGTCAGATTTCTTCATGGGGGCAATGCCAGATTTTGTGAACCATGTCCTTTATGATTTAATATTCAATAAAATCGGGTTTTCTTACCATACTCCTGGAAAAATATCAAGGAACCATATTTTTCTTATAGGGTAGAAACCTTGTCTAACATTTATAATTCTCGAAATGATCAGTTGTAATTTTTTCGTGATTTTTTAAAATTTTAAGTAATTTTAATATTCTTATAGCCAGGTTTGGTGAATCTGTCAGGTGAAACAATTTGATCGTATTGAAAGATGGGAAAATGTTAATTCTAAATTGGACTATATTTTTAGGAAAAATTAGAAAAATTATCCAAGTAAACAAATATTAGCCCATGGGATTTTTCCTGATTAGTTTGATTTTTTTCCATCTACTGTTCTTGAACATTGCTCTTAAAATCTAATATGTTTTTTTTTTTTTTTTT
>SNQJ01S0089456.1:33220-44228 GCA_010110895.2 Picea sitchensis
GGTGGATGCCTACATATAGTGTGAGAATTGCATTTCACATCTATGAACTAAAACTAGCAAGTTTATGTGCAAATTTGTGTCTGTGAATAGGTTTTGGTTCACTTTGATAACAACACTAAGTTTGATAAACATAACATTAAATAATGCAAGGATGCATATTTGAAATTGATTTTCTAGTTCTAAGATGGAAAAGTGCACTAGAAGGAAATCACTACAAACAATGTAGATGGAAAAGTTCACTAGAAGAAAATAGTCTAGAATACAATAAATTTAATAGGCTTTCTTCCAACATCTTCTACCATTGACCGAATGCATGAGTATGATGTTACAAACGAGTTATAAAATAAATTGTTGTGTACTTTTTTTAAATGAATATTTTTTCCCATACTGTAAATAGTATAACAGACATATTATCACTTTGTATTGCACAGTCCGAAGCAGGAGAAGGAGGCTACTCGATTTGATATCTGAGCATTGAAAAAACCTTCTTTGGTTAAGCCCTGAAACATCTGAGAGGTTATTTCGATCTTGCTTTCCCCATCATTTCTATTTTCTCATTGATTCATATATTGATTGACAGTTACTAATCACCCTTGTGGATTCATAGCCTCAGCTCAAGGGTGGCCTCTCTTGCATAGAGAACTGGTGTAGTAGGGAGCTTGGGGGCAGGGACATAAAGTATTTAAAAAATATTTAAATTGAAGGTCCAAACAATAAATATGTAGTTGTTATGTAGATATTAATGAATAAGCTAGAATAAAATATAAACATCAAATCAAACACAGAGGTTCCTATGTGGATCATTCTTTATCAACATGTCATGTAGTTATACGGTCATTACTTTTTGGTGATATAATCATTTTTTTGTTAAGTTAGAAACTAACAAAATTGTTTTGAATTTTGTTTGCATCCTTCCCTTTATCTTGTGACTCATATGGTGTGTTAAATATCTAGACTCTAGATTCTTGCTTCAAGTTTCATTGAAATTATTTAGCTTTTGGAAACTCTGATCAGAAACAACTTATAACTCTTGTTAAATTATGGAAATTAGTTACATGAAAATGATTGCATAAACTACTTTATGCCAGCACATCAATCTCTACAGAGCTATGGAATGAATTCCATTCAAAATAAGAACCTTGATTTCTTGAGCTTCAACTTTATCCTCGACCTTTTAGTAAAGAATAAAAGTACTAGTACCTGTGGGAACAACTGGACGTCCCTCAACCCTACCATAGACATTACCTAAATTCCCCATGACCTTTTAGTAAAGAATAAAAGTACTATTAGTTGTGGGAACAACTTGACGTCCCTCAACCCTACCACAAACATTCCCTAAATGCCCCAAGTCATGAGGACAATCCTTTTCAGGGACATTTCCCAGCATACCCATGTACCCAGGGCATGGGAAATTTAAGGGATGAATCACCTCAAAACCTCAAAAAACTGGTTCGTTGTTACAAGTTCTATAAAATGAACATTCTGATTGTACACCTATCAGAAAAAATTCAGAAATTGTTTTCTTGGAACAATATCTAAACTGAATTATTTGTTCAATTCCAAGGATAAAAATTTATACCTATTTTAATTTTCGAAGCATCTGAAATTCCTGTATCTATTTAATAAGTATAAATAATTTGATGTTCCGATATTATGTTTTTTTTAAAACCCCTAATCCATGACAATAAGGCCAAGAAAAGTGCAGTGCCTCATGAGGTGCATATTCCAGCAGTGACTTTGTTGCTTGTGTAGTGCATGATTGTCAGTTGCCCGAATTTGTGGATATGGAAATGCCATTTTTGAAATAAGTGTCAGTGGTGTAGAAGGAAGATTATATACATTCATATGGACATACATACATATAAATTTGTGTTTTATGTATGAATTTTTTCAGACAATAATAGAAAGAGTTATAGGCATATTCCAGGCTCCAACACCTAGAAATATGTTGTTGCTAGTTGATAACAACAAATGACAACTAGAGAAATCCTATTTGATTACTTGTATTTATAACATATCTTATATATATTTTTTACATACCATATGCACTAACCGTGTTGTCAATGCCTAAAGGTCTACCGTGGATGATTTTTTCCCTCAAAATCCCACTTGTTCACTATTTCGCGATTGTTCTGTTTCAAACTCAACCAACTCCCTTGGAGAGCATCCAAATCTAATGCACCAGATAAAGAAAGCACAACACCCGATACCGCTAGGAAAAAGGCAGCAGAGGATACCAATCCCGAACCTAGAGGTAAGTCTGAACTCACAATTACTGTGGCAGACTTAAACCTGGATGCTGATCATGTTAGCTGGACATGAAAAATGTTCCAATGACAAGTAAAATTTCAAATATGACTGAAGATGATTACATTAATCTACATATAGAGAATATTCCCAAAGCCAATACAAGAAGTCACCAAATCTTTCCCAACAATGGAGATGTAGAGGAATAAAAAATTTGAAACACCAGCGGAAACAACAATTACAGCTTCTAGGAACTCTTCTTCATTCACCACATAATTTTCTTCTTGCAATTGAACTTATAATGCCTTAAAGTATTTGTTCTAGGAAGTGGAGATTCATTGAGACTCTTGGGTGGGTGCATTGCAGTGCCAATAATACAACTTTTTCTATTGTCTTCATGTATCCTGAATCACGTATCCTCTTGTCGATAACCTCTTCTACCTGATTATTCTGCATTATGTCGACCGTCCAGTTCGATATAAGAAAGTGCTCAAGAAAACCAGAGGTTGAATTCACAACCCTCCGCCTCGTTATGAGCTCCAACAGTATGATGCCAAAGCTGAATACATCGCTTTTGCTGGTCAGATGGTCGTAGAGAGCATATTCAGGGGCCACATAATCGAGCGTCCCAATAGTCCGGGTGTTGTAGTGGGTATTCTCCTCTTCTTTCTTCAACTTGGCCAGACCAAAGTCTGTGACAAGAGCATTGAGATGGGCGTCCAAAAACACATTCGTAGCCTTTACGTCCCTATGAATGATGGTCAACTTGGTGAATTCGTGCAGATAAGTTATCCCCCTGGCTATGCCTACTGGAATTTTGTATCCCTCGGGCAATGACAAGCATGTTGATCTTTTGGAATATAAGAGGTAGTTAATGGAATAGAAGAGGCAATCAACCAGTTTTCCATTTCCCATTAAATCAGAAACTAGAAGCTACTCAAGAAGTGTTAATCAAACAGTCGGTTGATTTATTCACTGATAATCCAGATCTACTCACTGCAGAAGTGTTAATATAACAGTCGACTGATTTATTCACCAACACTGTAGAAGTGTTAATAGAGCACGCAACAAACCTATTCACTCAACAAACTTAATGAGATTCAATAAACTTAGGTTATACCGGATTGATTTTTTTTTTTTGTCAGAGGCTATTTAAAGACCTCGAAAACAATGTCAATGAAAATACGAAGATATCCTAGACTCAAAACTTAGGATTAACAAAAAGCTCGGAAATAAGAGATACAATAAAACAATGTGAATGAAAATACGAAGATATCCTAGACTCAAAACTTAGGCTCAACAAAAATCTCAGCAATAAGACATACAACTTATTAGCCAATAGATTTTTAAATAAAAAACAATTAAAATATTACAAAATAATAACTATTTTAATTTTTCTATGTATAACTTTGAGAAGCACAAAAATAATTTTATTCAAAGGAAAAATAATTGAAGGTCAACGATGAATCGATCGCTAAGAGTCCTGGCCTTCGGCAGGGACTAATAATGTATCATGAGATGAGTGATATATCTTTATTCATCACATATTTTAGTTTCAAAAACTTGTACAATGACATTGATGACATTACAATAGACTCCTCACATGATATCGATGTAACTTCTATTGGTTAATTTCATATTTTTTTATATGAAATTTTCCATGATATACTCACATGAATTTTTTTGTTTTGTAAATTTATTTATATGTATTTTTAAACTCAAAGCTACTCTGTAGTTGAAAGATTTTTTTTGTTGAACTAAAGTTTATTGATTTGTTTATGTTCTTGTTCGTGTTCTAGATCTATTTTATAATTTAAAGAAAAATAAATTGTTCAATTGTACATGATTATCGTGATTTGGCCTTAGAGTAAGACCTAAAACTCCTTCTGATTAGTTAAGAGATCATCTTCCTCAGATGTAAGGAAACAAGTTAACAACCCAATATCTAGAGGCATCTGGCAGGGGTGAAAGTTTGCCCCATTACATATCATCGACAGGTTATTTCAGGTGCATGGTTTTCCTTGAATAACAGTGATGAGTCAGCCCACATTTGCTGATAGTAGCCAGAGATGGCTATCCTCAATGTTGGTTGACAGCTGAATTATGATAGGTTTTCCCACTTTCGAAAAAAAGTGATTATTGTGATAATTAATTATATTACACTTAATGTGGTATTTAGTGTGATTATTTCTTAAAAAATTATTAGATTTTTTTTCGAGAAAAAAAGCTTTGTATTTTATTTTATTTTTATAACTAGAAGATAATTTGTATTCATTCAAAAAAGGGGCTATTTCCAAAGCATGCAACAAGTTACATATGGATGATTCTAAAGTCCTTGAAAAAATTAAAACATTTATCTGAGAAAACTACAAAAAGTTTCCAACAAACCACTAATTGCTTGTTCAAGTTAGCCTACAAGTGCCCTGTTTCACATAAATTCCTAAGATACAAATAATTTTGAAATATATCACTTTACCGATAGACAAGTTCACCACCCTCTTCTTCTTTCCCCTCATCAAATGGAGGAGATATTTGTCCTTCAATTTCGATGGGGTCTCTTAGCTAGTGAATCATTTCTTCCTCCTTAAGATGAGCTTGGTAAGAATTCTCTAATCCCCTGTTGTTATAGGCCGTTGTTGAAGGTTTATTTTTTTTGGTAAATTCCTGAGCTATTCCATTAAAAATACAGTAATAGTACAATCAAGAGATCTGGGGTGAACTGAGAAGAGACATCCAGAGAGAAAGACTTAAATGTCTAAAGACCGAGCCTGCCCTTACTGGGAAACCATGCAATCAAAACTTGGAAAAAAATGCTTTCCCATAGAGGGAAACCATGCTCTCAAAAAGAAACTACAAGTCTTAGCATTGTTTGACCTATCATAAGCAAAAACTGGAACTAAACAAAATGTAAGAAACCTGAAAATAGATAAGAGAAAGAGAATTAAGGAGGAAGACCTCCAGGGGGGATTTCTTAAACCATTGGGCACCCGAAAAAGTCGCTGTCATTGGTGGAGCTAGATTGTGCTTCCTTGGTGGGTAGTCCCGTACATTTGGTGAAGGAGGACATGGGTTGAAAGTCACTATGTTGGACTTTCTGCACGGGGGGGAAATTCTGGGCTTCGCTCGCTTGTGCTACCTGCCTGACTAGTTGAGCCTCTGTTGTCTTCCTGTAGTTGATATTTGAAGGTGCTAGGTTGTTGTGTTGGCCATCTCAGGATAGAGAGTGGGTTCCAAGAGAACAAGGTGAGTCAGAGGGACTCTGAATGGACACACTAGGAAGACTAATAAGGGAGTGATCTAGAATATTTTTTATTGTCCAGTAGATTCTTCGACGCCTCTGGGTGCACTGGGTTGCAGGATGGTAGTTGGTCATTTCCTCCTCTCAGTGATCCAGTATTTTCCGAATGAAGCACAAGACTGAACGATCATATCCTTCCCGACTGTCAATGACAAGATGAGAATGGGTGCTAGTCTCTCTACCTCCACAACCACCCCTCCCCATGCGGGGGGCTACATGCATGCGTCTGGGAATTACAGGAACCGAGAGTGCCCTGTGGAGAATATTAGGAGAGGGATAAGACACCCTGCTGAGCTTGTAGGTATTGTTGCAGGAATGAATCGGGAGAAAATTCTGATCAACAGAGAAGGAAAGAGAGGATCTTCCAAAGGAGCTCTGAGCATCAAGAGAAGATCCGTCGAGCATAAGTGCGAGCCAAGGACTAAAATGAATGAGCTGGAAGTGGAGGTTCCCCAATTGGAAAAGGAGAGAGCTCTGGGAAATCAATGCCCACACCATCTGTAGAGCCAAACCCAACACCATAGTACCTCATCACAACTGAAGCATGAGAGAAATAACTGGCGAAGTTAATGCTTGGGGCCTCAAGCAGTTCCCAGAATTAGTTTGCATGGAGAGTTGGAGGGGAAGGATCTAGGTGGTCATCAGTTCAGCCACTGGAGGCGATGTAAGTGGAATCCAAGTGGATTGCATAGTTATCCGCATTCGAACAATTGTTGAAGGTTTAAAACATTAATTAATAGTAAGATTATGTAGCCAAGCACACTTTACCTCCAAGAAATCTATCCTATGATTTTGGTGCACAAAAATTCATGGCATTGGTTAATTGGTTGGTGTAGGCTTGGTCAATCTCTGACATTTTGGAGAAAGCACCTATTATAACATCTTTATTGGCCTGGATCAACTTCTAATGTCGACACATTACTCTTCAAAATTACTGTATATCTCCTTTGTCCATGTTACACATCTCTATGCCAGTGACCTCAAAGGAGTGCCATTGGAACCTTTGAACGACACTTTTGCTAAGAATGAAAACACCATAAGAGATCCCAACTCTAGTGTCACTGGGCCTAGTTTACAACAACGCTAGATGGAGAACTCAAATTTAGAAAGAAATGATTAGAGAGAGCGTGAGAGTAGAGGCCAAGGAATGCAAAGGCTCTAGAGGTGGTCCAAAGTTCCACCTCATCTAGTTGCTAGTATTTTCATCCTAAATAAATATATCATTCAATGTTTTTAGATTAGCTTCGTCCATTCATATTTTGAGAGTGGCTAGTTCATTATTGGAAACCAAAGCTTCTCTGACTTGAAGGCTATCATTCTAGATCAAAACTTCCTTTTCGTTTCCAAGGACCCATGCGATTTTGGATTTTATTAAAGGATTCATCGATTTTAGAATCTTCAGGATATGCAATCCTTTTTAAGGGGTTCACCAAGATCTCTATACACCTATTTTTACACCCTTAAATTATTTCTTCCATAATACCTTTTTCCACCATTCCAATATGCCCGTTAACAATCTCCATAATAACTTAGCTCATATTGTCAAGTTCATTAATGTTGAGTCTTTTATTCCCAATCCTCCTCTATCGTTTAGAAGCCTAATAGTATTCCAATTTATGAGATGAAATTTCTTTATGTTATACTTGCCATCCTACCAAAGGAACTTTCTAATATAAAGGCTGATTTGATTCATAATACCAATAGACTCTAGCATTGGTATATAGGGAGGGCTGCTAAGACTGGTTTTATTAGTACCACTCTACCTGGTGGGTTCAATCATTGAGATCCCCATTTCCCAAATTTGGTTTTAATATTATCTATTATGCTCATCCAAGATTGAGAAGTTGGATTTTTGAGTGCTATATGAATCCTAAGGTACCTGAAGGAAGACCAATTTTCAGAAAGTAGAAATTATAAAATTTTGAAGATGGATTGCATTACTTGGCTATTGGAATTACAACAAAACATTTGACATTTCTAGTGGTTAATATATCCACTAGAAATGAGAAGAAAAGATTCCATAATCTATTTGAATATGGTGGAAATGATGCTAGAACCTCCACCAAGGAAAAAAAATGTTATCTGCAAATTGAGAACGATTAAGAATGTTAAGACCTTGCACAATCTTAATTCCCAAGAGGTTTCTTTTAAATAGTTCAGCTTCGAACTTCCTACTTAGAGAATATGCCATAATGATGTAAAGAGGAGGAGATAGATGGTAGCCTTGCCTCAATCATATATACCCTTGAAATAAAGATGTAGGTCTCCAATTAAACAAAGGGGCGATCCATGGAGTGATAATGCAAGAGGAAATATAGTCAATGAAGGTAGAGATGAATCCAAACCTGGCCATAACTTTAAAGAGGAAGAAGTGTCTCACCTGATCAAATGCATTGACCATATCTAGCTTAATTATCATGACTTTTTCCCTATTTCCCTCGAGGGAATAACTTCCTGCACAAGCACAATATTGTCAATAATTTTCCTATCTTGCATAAACCCTCCCTGATTTTCAGAGATTAACTTGGGCTTGATCTTCTTCATGCTAGATGCTATAATTTTAGTCATGATTTTATAAGAGCAGTTACAAAGAGAAATGGGTCTAAATCGAGCAAAGGATGAGGGATTCTTT
This sequence comes from Picea sitchensis, assembly GCA_010110895.2. Classification (NCBI taxonomy): domain Eukaryota; kingdom Viridiplantae; phylum Streptophyta; class Pinopsida; order Pinales; family Pinaceae; genus Picea; species Picea sitchensis. Next base: position 41,398 of record SNQJ01S0089456.1, read on the forward strand.
TCTTTCAAAATTACAGCTAAGAAGGAAGAATTAGTGTTTCCACCAATTTTACATGACCATTGATCATATTGAAACATTATTTTAAGGGCATACTTGATGAGATCCTAGAAGAATCCATATAAGGAGATCACAAAATTTTCAGGTCTAGGGGCCTTATCTGTCTCTAGATTCCAAACGACATTCTGAATCTCTATTTCCTCAATTGGCTTAGTTAAATGGTTGTTTTACTCTTATGTGACCACTGATGGAATATTCAAAAGAATTGTTCCATGGATTTTGATGCCACCTCATCTTATTGTGTAAAGAAGAACAATAGTGCATTCTTGCTACCTTTTTTAGGTCCTCAAATTTTGAAATTTTATAACCATCATCTTTGATGATCTCCTTTACATTATTTCTTATAGTCCGTGCCTTGGATTTCTTGTGGAAAATATTTTATTTCAATCCCCAACCTTGAGCCACATTCTTTTGGACTTAAGCCTCCTGTGTTCTTCCTTAAGATAAATGGCATGTTGGACCTTATTATAAAGGGACATCTCTTCTTCCTGGAGGAAGACTATGACGTCCTCATTTTCCAACTTGGATTGTATATCTTCTAGCTATGATCTCATCGTCTCTTTCACAATTGTAGGAAAGGTGAAGGAGGTCTTGACCCAACCTTTAATATTCTTCTTTACTAACTTTAATTTATTTTCCCATCTTTCTCTCTCTCTCTCTCTCTCTCTCTCTCTCTCTCTCTCTCCCCCTAGGAGCCCAAGTGTGCTAGATTGCATGAACTCGATCAATGGCTTCTTGTAGATTTATCCAAGGTGGATTAAAACAAAATGGTAAAGGAACATAGTTTAGAGAATCCATGAAATGAAGTTCTATAGGATTATCATATGAGATAGTTGAAGGAAATATCCCTGAATTGAAAGAATAGTTTTGTAGTAGGAGGTCTCTTTGCACCAAGAATATATCTAGTTTGATTGCAATATGTACTAGTTCAAACCTCTTGTTGGTCCACGTGAATTTCCTTTTTTTTGGTTTAATATCTATCAAGTCCCATTCATCAATAAAATCCTCCATATTCTCCCTGAATGGATCTCTAAAAATGACCCCCCTCTTTTCTCATGATAGTACACGATTACATTAAAATATCCTACTATGATGCTATTTGCGGTGAACTCTGGATTCTTCAAAGCTATGAGTGATCTCTAGCAATTGATTTTTTCCATGTAAATGATAGGCATGCGAAGGTTAAAAATATTGAATGTCTTACCTAATTGCATGTGTACAAATATTGTAAGGATCTAATGTTGAGTATGGTAAGTGAAAACCAATCTTAACCCCCGATTGTTCTAAAGGGTGCACAATCCCCTTGAAGCTCCTTCAGAATCTACTACCACCAGTTCACTATTTCTCCTTTGCTGCTTGCCAATTTTGATAACTTTTAGAGAATCTATTTTGGTTTCCTGGATCAAGAGGATGATTGGCTTGTAATTTTTAATTAGATCTTTCATTATTACTTCTTTTCTCTTACTTCCTAACCCTATGGAATTCCAAGAGACTCTAATCATCATTTAATTGTATGTTTGACACTATTGCCTTGATAAGGCACACTATTTCCCGGGTTTTTCAAAGATCTCTAGTGCCCACCTAGTGATTTATTGATTGTTGACTAGGACCCCATAATTGTTTCCTTGTTTTCTTCTGCCTCCCTTTTGATTTTGGCCAATTTTGCACTTGTCCTTTTGGGGAGTTTTTCTTCAGAGATTCCATCTCCTTGATCCTCTTCCATGAAGATGAATGGATCTCATCATTTCACTTAAAGTTTTGAAAAGGTGATCTTTGCATAAGAGAAATTTTCCATCTCTTCCAGCTCTTCCAGAGTGGGATCTTTTTCTTCTGAGGGTGGGTCCTCAGGTGCTTCGACTGTTGGTTTCTCTTTTTGAAGATCTACCATTTCTTTGGATTTATGAGAGGACTTGATCTTGTTTTATTCTTTGGATGCTGATTTCCTAGTAGTTTTGATCCAGATTTTATGAGCATAACAAAATGAATAAAAATTATTATCAAAAGATGCTTAACACAAAATAACAGATATACAGTAAAACATGTTTCTATTCAATAAATAAATAAGCTGAAACTGTAAAATGCAACGGAAAACAAGTTTGCTAGAATGGTGGCGACTTATCTTTGAGAAGAGATGTGACGACTGCGCTCATTCACCAGAAGATGATTAAAATGAGGCTCTCAAGGTATTTTTACAATAAATAGGAATGTCAAAAACCCTAGACATCCAAAAACCTAACCCTAGGAGATGAAGCATCAAAAGTCACATCGGCCTCGTTTGGATAAGTTAGTACATCAACTTCCCGGGGTTGTAACTTTTGCATATGATCTCTGTTTTAGGCACACAATAGCCCGTTGGAAAGGTATGTTCGAGGAATACACATATTTCATGTTGCGAGCCTTGTAAACTTTATCTGTGGCGAGCCCTAAAAACGTTGTTTAGTGCCTCAAAACGACCCCGAAAGTTAGGGACCCGAAAACTAGGAAAAACTGTCGAACTGGAAAACTGCCAAAATGAGCCAGTTGGAATAGGTGGGAGGCCATCAAAATCCATCTGGATCAATCCTCCCCCCTTAGGAAGGAATGGTATCCATTTTTTTGAGTTCCCCCATTAGATGCAAAAATTTTTGCTGAATTTGGCCTCGAGTGAGCCACTTGCCTTGGTGTAGGAGCTTCCCTGCTTTGACAACTCGATAAATATGGATCCTTTACTGGCGAGTGCCATTGAACTATTTTTCCACAATATGATCACTGGATGCCTGTTGTATGTAGTATGG
>SNQJ01S0089457.1:5911-35565 GCA_010110895.2 Picea sitchensis
GGTCTCAAGGTCGATTCTCACCCCGATTTACTCGGAGGGCGTGCTTGCGGGCTGTGCGTTTCTCCCTAGGGGTTATAAGGCAGTCGGCAGGATTCGACCCCGTGTCACGCGAGTACGATACTGCCGTTGTTACCGATTCCCCTAGTATAAAAAAAAATAAAAATAAAAAATCTGACCCATTGATTTTGGAGGACGACTAAGAATATGCCAGCATCTTCAATGCATAGCCATTAGATTAGGGTTTAAGATTAAATAAGGTTAAAAGATCATTAATTGTGCCCATTGTCATATGTTAAGAGCAACAAAAAAAAGGATGAGTTAAATAAAATTCCACGTTACTTTGACAATTACATAAGCAACCTTAACATTGAATATAATGAAAATGTTATTTCATAGAGAGAGTTCAATAATTAAACTTGAAGAAGTTTACTATAAAACAATGTGATACAGTGGAAATTTAAAAGTAAATAATTGATTTTTAGTTACTTAATATTATTTGAGAGATTTGACATTTGATGTTGACATTAAATAAATTAATAAAAATCCAAAAGATTATGTTTAACTTTCATAAATTAAAAGTTCAACCTTAATATTATATTTACAATTTCAATTATTAAAAACATTGCAAATTGACTTATTTACAGATTCAATTATTTACAAATTCAATTATTTAAAAACATTGCAAATTCACTTATTTATTATTAAAAACATTGCAAATACTTATTTACAATTTCAATTATTAAAAACATTGCAAATTCACTTGAAGTTATTTGGTTATTTTAACCCAATTCACGATTTTGGTAATGAACTCAAAAAAAATCAAAATAATATATGGTCAAATAACCTTACATAACATTATTTAACTTTTTAATTATAAATATTGTAAAAAAATTGTAACGTAACACTTTGAAGTTCATACATATAAATTTTATTGGGATGGTAATTATTATGCAGCTTATACTGGAGTTAAGGCAAAGGGTAAACTTTGAATAAGAATTCCTAAACTGATATATATCATAGATACGATTTTCTCCATAGGCCTACATTGTTTAAATACCATGATATGTTAAAAAACTGGAAATGGTTGTTCGAAACAGAATTTCTTCTTTCAATCTGAATACAACGAAATAGATAATTACAATTCAATGACAAGAATCATCTATTTGCTTGTGATTTTCCCTTAATCATGCGAGCCTATGATTTTCGGAAAGAGAAACTTATCATGTAATACCGTTATCTATAGATATAAGTATACTGAAAGTTTTGAAACGTATACCGTTCATGAAATTTTAGGAAAGAGAAACTTTGTGGGATCGCATCTGTGTGCAGGTCTAATTTGTATTCGATTTTCCCAACTCTACCCTGCATGCAAACGCTCACCTTAGAGAATGCATATGGGTGGCTCAGAGAATGTGTGGCGGTTCAGGTCGTGGCATGAGAGGAAACTGTAATTCGTGCATGCAACTGTCTGTAAAGCGCCCATCCCCGTGTAAACAATAACACTTCTTTTGCCTGCATGCGGTTGTGTCTAAATTTAATAAAAAACTTAAATTCACAAACGCTCACAGAATGCATGGAGGTTCAGGTCATGAGAGGGCGGTTCAAGGTCGTGGCATCAGAGGGAGGTAATACGTGGAGGTTGTGGTATCAGAAACGAATGGTGCTCCAACATAAAATGTGTGGAGTGATATAAACGTGGCATGTATACATATTAATTCTTTTTAATCATTTGAAAGTGTCAATTATATTCTTAATCATTTGAACGTGTCAATTATATATGCTAACAGTAATTTTTTTAATATGATTAGGTAAATGTAAAAAAGTAAACATGTTAACGGATGCCTTGATAAATGCAAGAAAGTTATAAACAATAAATCTGACCCATTGATTTTGGAGGACAACTAAGAATATGCCAGCATCTTCAATGCATAGCCATCAGATTAGGGTTTAAGGTTAAATAAGGTTAAAATATCATTAATTGTGCCCATTGTCAATAGGTGTACGCCTTTCGGCGTAAAGATCATTAATTGTACCTATTGTCAATAGGTGTACGCCTTTCGACGTAAATATTATTGTAATTTTGTTTTAATTTTAGATTTATTAAAAAGTTGTTTATTATTATGATTGTCTTAAATATATTTTTCTTTTGTATAACAAATTATATTGATTTTATATATATAATGATATTAGATTTAAGGATATGTAATTAGTGTTACAATTTTTTCAATATTAAATTATAAAATGTATCTTATTTTTTTAATAAAATAAATAATAAAATTCAAATTAATTTTGAATTGAAATTTAAGTCTTTACCATTAAATTATTAATTGAAGTTGTCATGAAAAATATACAATTCAAACCATAAAAATAAAAATATGTATGTCAAATAACATATTTTCTTACTTTATAGATTATTTATAAAATCAACATAGAATAAGTTAAGTGAAAAGTTTATTGTATGAATGCTTTTATATTTCCCATTAGATTAAGAATAATTTTGTATTTGTGGTAAGTACATGAAACATTTATTGTTAGATATGTGAATTGTTTCATTATGTTCATTCAAAATGAATTAGTAAATGATCATAAATATTTTAGTTGTTGAATTTTATTAAATTCATATTAAAGGTCAAAGAGAAATTGGGAGGCAAAGAAAGATCAACAACTAGAAGAGGACAATTAAGTATAAGTAGAAGGAAGACCAAGTTAATACAAGTTCTATAAGTGAATATCATACTTATATAAGAATAGGAATGAAAGGCAAAGAAAGATCAACAACTAGAAGAGGACAATCAAGTATAAGTAGAAGGAAGACTAAATTAATACAAGTTCTATAAGTCACAATTTCTAGAATAGGAATAAGAGGCAAATAAAGATCAACAACTAGAAAAGGACAATCATTTATAAGTAGAAGGAAGACCAAGTTAATGCAAGTTCTATAAGTCAAAATTTATAAGGAGGATATATTGAAAACATAGAAATAGGTTATGGAAGAGAGATGAAAAAATCAATGGTATATGTGCATGATAGAAGAAGAAATGATGCAAGATCAGATTTTGCATATGTATGATGTTTGCATATGTATGATGTAAGACGAAATGATGCAGGATCATATTTTGCATAAATAATAGGGAATGAAATTGATGGGAATGTTGTTGGTGTTCCCCAAAAAGAGGGAGAGAAAATATTTTAATTAATTTAATTAAATGTATTGTTTAAATTTATGAATAATATCAAGGGTGAATGTAAGTTAATGATGGTCTTTTCTGATATGATAGATACAATAGAAATAAGAAAAATAAACTTTATTATTATTATTTTAATGTTTTGTTATTATTTTAATATGTTATGTTACATAAATATCTCCCCCGTAATGGATTATAGAGTGTCTCTGGGTAAAAAGATGAGATGTAGAAAATTGAATAACAGTTCATAATATATGATTTTTATTTATTGAATTTTTTCATTAGTATATCAATTTTGCTTTTTTCTAATATTGACATTATTTTTTTATGGAGAGAATACACTACATGTAGTGGTTTGACTACCTAAATATTTGAACCAATATATAAAAATTGGTATACATGTAAAGAACAAAAAATATTAGTGTGGGGCTATTTTTATGTCCACTTTTGGTGCAACATGTCAACATCTTTGACATGATGAAGATGGTTTTTTTTCTTTTAACATGTAGAAGCTAGTATCTAGTAGTGCAACACATATTTTGTTTTTTAAATAATTGACAAATGAAAAAAATATAGTAGAAACATTAAAGCAATGCATTTTTGGAGCTTACGAGTAAGGCCACAAGGAAAATAGAAAAAACAAGTAACATTTCTTTAAAAAACTATATATTTGTAATTTGTAGAGACAATTCTCTATATGTTTGTATTTCATCATCTATGCAAATTTGTAACATATTGTAATGCTTTGTGAGACATAACATATTGAAAAGAGGGGGAAATGTTAAATTTATTATGGTTTATGCAGTCAATACCATTGTCTTTCTTATTCCAAAGCTAGGTCCAATTTAGACACATAAGATCAGACATGACACATAATAGGTGACAAGGAATGGTTTAAGTGTTAGTAGATGCGATTGTTTTCCTTTGAAATTCAAATTTTCCACCTATAATACCCTCATGCTTACATTTTGAATTTCATTTGAACAAAACATGTGTACAATTTTACTTAATGAAAATGTGTGATTGATTTTAATTAATGAAAATGCATGCATGATATTAAAATAACGAAATATGGAAAGACCAGTCCAATGCNAATTTCATTTGAACAAAACATGTGTACAATTTTACTTAATGAAAATGTGTGATTGATTTTAATTAATGAAAATGCATGCATGATATTAAAATAACGAAATATGGAAAGACCAGTCCAATGCCAAACCAACCAAGCTCTATTCAGTAACTAAGGAGGTGTTAGAGAAAAATTATGATAACACATCAATAATATTTATCATAAATAGTGTCATCTATGTGGACACCCCAATGATGTATTCAATAACTAGTGGTTGAAGTCACCTTGTTTCATGGTAAAAATGGAACACCATTTGAATGTTTTGAGCACTAGGAATAGTTCTCAAGGTTGTAGACATGGTTGCGATGGAGGAGCATGTCCATAAAGAGAAAGAAGAATTCTGATGTGCTGCAACATGTTGAGAAGCCTCGTGAGACATCGTTATCCTTTCTCCTGCTTGATGAAGTTGAGGTTGTACAACCTTACTCTCCTCCTGTACATGAAGTTGAAGAAGAAAATGGTCTAAATGATGAAGAATTTGAAGATCCGTTTGAAGCTGCCCCAGCCTCTGTTCGTCCTTCACACGAAGACAAAGAGATGGTCATTTTCAATCATACTGATGGCCTTATGAAAGAGACCTTGGATATGGTTGATGGGCATATAGACACTTTCATACATGCTGGGAGACAGAGATGGGATTTTGGTCATCTCATTTTCGATAGTGATCCCATTTACGACATTGAGGGTAGCTCTCAAGCAAAGGGGGTTGAGGTATCATCTTCATAGGAATGGTATCCATGTGTGTATGATTAATATGTTTGGCATCCTAATGATGATATGATTACATATTTGTTTTTTCTAGTCAAGGATGACACGTCGCAACATTTTCAGGGTAATTTTCTGTCATCCCTTAGGAGTTCTGATGCAGATCCTTTTGGGGATGTAGAATTGTTCTATGAGGAATTTCAACCACTTTTTCCCTCGATTATAGATGAACACCAGGACATGGCCATCCCAAAGAAGTAAAAATATTGCCCTACAAAGAGAAAGTATTTTCATCTTGAAGCTTTTGATAGTGATTCAAAGATGAAGAGGCAACACATTTCTTTCTCCATACATGGGGCGGTCTCTTACCTCTTATCTTCTTCTCTAAGGAATCGTCTAGTTTTCTTTGAATGTACCATATCTTCTCAGTCTTCGGGTAGCAGTGGTGTGCTAAAGAAGAATGAAAATGAGTCATCTTCCTTATAGGGTAACCCTATTCATATATGGATTGATCAAGATTGTGGCCATTCTCTCCAGTAGGATTTAATCTCTCCTACCCATCTCTATGAGTTTCATTCCATAATTTATTATATATATATTTATTCTCATGATTATTTTGTGTTGAACTTATCCTTGTTGTATTTCATGATTAGGCACAGGGGGAGATACCTTGATGAAATGGGGAACATATGGTTGCATTGGTTGTATGACTTCACCTAACATCACCCATCACTTGATCTTCAAGGCCTAGGGCCCTAGGTAAGTAGGTATGTCATCTTGATTTCTTTCATTTTCATTTTGATTGATCATGGTAGTTTAGCTACATTTCATCTTTGATTTTCATGTTGCTCTACTTTCATGATTGATTTACATGTTTATATTTTAATCGTATATATGAAAAATGACAAAAAATATTTTCTAGATTAGTTGACATTTTTGGTTTTGGTTTTATGGACAAAGGATGAGTGAGTCATCCAACACTTAACGAGTTTGTTGTTTTAGTGCATGTAGGCATAGGTCCACCTGGAGATGTTGTGGTTCTCATGCACTCTACGATGAGTACATGTATCGAGAGGAAACTTGAACAACAGTCTTAATCCAGATGGATATCGATGGCCACCCACCTATTCCACTGGCTCAAAAAAAAGTTTTCCACCTTCGCAGTTTTTCGATAGATTTTTGGGTTCCAAACTTCAGGGGTTGTTTTGAGGCCCTAAATGATGTTTTGTGGATTTGGGCCTAGGAGGATACCAATGGAAGAAGCCTAGGCCAGTTGAAAATTATTCTTCTCGGTTAGAACTTTCAATCAATATATCAAGCTCCTCAAGAAAAGATCGTATGCAAAAGTTACTACCCCTGGAAGTTGACGTATCAACTACCCCCATCAGGCTCTGCAAACTTTTTGTCTTTTCATCTTCTGGGGTTAGGTTTTTATATTTTCCTTATGTTAAAAAGGCCTTGAGAGCCTCATTGTAAAAATAGTCTTCTTGAGAATGTGAGTAGCTGTCACATCTCTTCTACGAGATAAGATGCCACCATTCTAGCAAGTCTTTCACTCTGTATTTTTACAGTTTTGTACATTTTGCACATTAATAGAAATTGTGTATTACTGTATCTCTGTGTTTATATCTCTGATATATTTTTGTTATGTTGTTGGATATCTGACACATCTCTATAAATTTCTTTATTATATCTCTTGATCTGGATTTTATCAGCAGAACAAAATGAATACAGATTATTAATAGATTCTTAGCACAAAATAAAAAAGATATAGTAAAATTGGTTTTCTATTCAATAATGAAATAAGATGAAACTGTAAAATGTAGTAGAAACAAGCTTGTTGGAATGGTGGTGACTTATCTCTGAGAAGAGATTCGACGAATGCACTCATTCGCAAGAAGAACAATACAATGAGGCTCTGAAGGCAATTTTACAATAAACAAGAATGCCCAAAACCCTAGACATCCAAAATCCTAACCCTAGGAGATGAAGCGCCAAAAGTCATGTGGGCCCCGTTTGGGCAAGTTAGTACATCAACTTCCCGGGGTCGTAACTTTTGCATACGATCTCCGTTTTAGGCATGTGATAGCCCGTTGGAAAGGTATCATCGAAGAGATTCAATGTGGGGGCTCAATCATTACTTTAGATATCATTGAGGAGATCAATCCTGAAAAATCTTTATTTAGGCCCTCAAAATGGCCCCAAAAGTTAAAATTGCTAAAAATAGTAAATTGCCAAAATTGTCAGAAAACTGTTTTGAGCCAGTTGGAAAAGGTGGGTGTCCACTCTCATTTCGTGCGGAAAATAATCTAGATTAGTGTTATCAGAGAAGGCTTCTCTTGATTGTATTTCAGTGCATGTCCCCGACAAGGTTTGAGTATATCAATTTGGGTCTCGAGCTTATCTTTCTTGAGGAAAATCACTATCGTACATCAAAGAAACCCTCAATGATGGAAGAAAAGAAAAATGACAGAACAGACGATTCTATCAATTTGTTTCTTGAGCAAGCACTCACGCGATAGAGGGACAAACTGATAACAACATGTGCATATTCATGAAGCGACCAATTTGAAGGAACCTCTCCTTTCAAGGTACAATTTAATTTTGATATTCCCATATTTGAAGGACAAATAGATGCAAATGCCCTAGAAAAATGATTAAATCTGCTAGAAGGTTATTTCTCTGTTCATAATTTCTCTGACAGAGAAAACATCACCTTCGCACTCCTTAAGGATCTCCCCCATGTTAAAAATTGGTGGGTAACTTATTGGGACCAAAGTTACACAAAGGAGTATGGAATATATGGGGTCGAGCCCACTTGGGATTTTTTTGTGGATGTGGTAAAGGAACAGTATTACCCTATTGGAAACTATGAGGATCAATACATGAGATGGACCACACTATGAAAAGAGAGGGCCCAAGCAGTTCTAGAGTTCACCAATACCTTCCATACCTTGCACACCAAGCTGGGTATAAAATATTCTGAACGAAATTTGGTTCTGAAATATCATGGGGCTCTACACAGACACATATAAAATGAAATGGATTTTTTGGACATCTCATCACTCAATGTTGCTTATCGATATGATGTTAAAATCGAGAAGAAATTTAAGCACTAGAACAAACGGGAGTCTGGGTCTGCAAATACGCAACAGACAAAGTATGATAAATACATACCTAACAAATAGCCTCCTGAAAACTAGTCCAAGCCACATAAAAAGAAGGGTCATGGAAAGACAAAGAAGGACACTGAAAAATGGGGTTATTTCCAAAAAATCCCCTGACACAACATCAATGAATGTCTCACAAAACAATCATTGGTGGTCGAGATCAAAGACAAGGAGTTGAACCCTGATTAAGAAAATACTGATAGAAGGCAGATCATCGACACAAACCCCACTGTTATTGTCCTGACCGTGGGAATTAAACCAAAATAAACAACATATCCCGAAGAGGGGGAATGCATTTTTCATTCACGGATGTGGGTGAAGGGGACCCCGCTGCATTTTATTGTTGATAGCAGAAACCATAATAAACTCATTTCAGCAGAGTTCACCAAACAATTGTGATTGTCGACAACACTGCACCTGCAACCATACAACACTGGGTGGCTTTGACAGGGATCATATCTTTGTGTTAACCAATAGTGTCGATTTTCATACGACATCCAACCCATCAAGGATGAGGTATTATGTGATGTTACCCCACTGGATTCCTATGATTTTCTCTTGGGCCAGCCATATATGTGGAAGCGCCATGGTATTTATGAGTGTCGACCTCGTAGTGTCATTGTTACTTTGGGGTGTCATATCTACAGGATACCATAGGTAGTTACAAATACTATACCACCTAAACAATGTCACAAGGTAGTATCTTATATGACAAAATTTAGATTCTTCACAATATGTTCAAAACGTGAACAAAAGGACACTGCAATCACTACAGCCTCAGCCCAAGCACCTTCTATCCAACATAAGGAGGTTGAAAATATTGAAGCAAAGTGCAAAGATTCCTTTTGCACACAGTCGTCTCATGTATCGAGACTGGTTGAATGGAATCAACCCTGCCAGCCACAGGTTTGTGACACCGTTCAACAAGCTAAGAAACACAACTTCTCCAGCAAGGCAAGCAACTCACCAAGATTCAAATTCAAAAAACGCTTCCCCCTCTCCCCCAGGAACTCAACAAAATGGATATCATTTCTTCTTAAGAAGGAAGGATTGATCTAGGTGGATATCGGTGGCCACCCACCTATTTGTCTGGCTCAATTTTTTTTTTTCCACCTTGGCCATTTTTCAACAGTTTTTCAAGTTCCAAACTTCCAGTGCCGTTTTGAGGCCCTAATGAATTGTTTTGGGGATTTGGGGCCCAAGATACTGATAAGGGTACTTTCCTAGGCTAGTTGAAAATCATTATTCTTGGTTAGACCTTTCCAACGGTGTATCGAGTGACCTAATCAGAGATCGTATGCAAAATTTACGCCCTCGGGAAGTTGACATATCAACTACCCCGATCGAGGCCCGGAAACCTTTTGGATTTTGATCTTCTTGGGTTATGGTTTTAGATTTTCCTTATGTTAAAATGTCCTTGAGAGCCTCATTGTAAAATTCATCTTCTTTTTAATGTGAGTATCCATCACATCTCTTCTCAGAGATACGCTGCCACCATTCTAGTGAGTCTTTCACTCTGTATTTTTACAGTTCTGTACATTTCGCACATTAATAAAAATTGTGTATTATTGTATATCTGTGTTTATATCTCTGATATATTTATGTTATATTTTTGGATATATGATACATCTATGTACATTTATTTATTATATCTCCACTCTCATTTCATGCCAAAATTAATCTGGATCAAGTGTCCACTTGCACAAATACAATCCCACTTCACCACCATAGTTCCAGATTCACCATGAGGATATCCAACACACCAGATTGATTCCGGAGGACATTGGATCTTGATCAATGAGGTACAAACTAGGTATTATGGTGAGTGTTATTTCAATATTTAAGGCATTTAGGTTTGTTGCATTTAAAACTGCTTTTGATTATGTAACGTCTTCTTGGACATTATACTCTTTTCCCTGTTTCACCTTGGTGGTTGACATTGTACCCTAGTAAGTGGTCACCCTTAGGGATTGGTTTGCTACTGGGAGGTCCCCTCGATGATTCATCATGTTATTCCCAACCATACTTGTCATTTTCCACACTTTGTCCCTCCATCTCCTTATCTTTTGGGTTTTTGAGTGTACTGACCCAAGAAGGGGTTGTCCCTCATTTCATGGGAAGATGGGGCTGGAGAACTAGAGGAGATATGGATGGAAACAGATAAAATCCTAATTATGAAAATTTCATAGGCTCTTCCAAAGAGGTCTTGAGAGAAATGAAATGCTTCTCCTAAAAAATCAAACACCTTCAAAAGAAAATTCATCACATAAATTTCCCACTTGATTGAGGGATTTACTCAAAGTGCCTTACAAACTAGACTATACCCCCATGGACCTATGTGTATTTATTCCTTCAAGTGAAACTTTGGTACTTACCCCTAAGCTAATTGATTCACCCTAGGGATTACCCAATTTTTGTACCTTAATTAATTAATGACAATGAATGGGTTTGGAAAAAGGATGTATTGAAAATGAAGGTGCAACACACCCTCTACAAAGACACCCATAAATGAGACACTACGATCCCTTGTATGTCATGAACCCCATGCCCAAGAGTCTTGGCCCCATCCATATCATCATTTCCACATTTCTTAGAAATGGGTTCCACTCGGGAAACACTCCTTGACCTAGGGGACGATTCACTTTAAAGGTCACCTTGTCAACCCTCCCATACCCAAACTTGGAAAGTTGCGTAAGGTCTTTGAGCACTTGTTTATTTTGATTAGGTGGTTTTTGATGCACATTATTAGGTGGATCTTTTATTGAATTTATTTACTCATCATGATGCATTTTACTTGATATCCTTGGAGGATGTATTCATTGTCTTTGTAGGACCTTGTTTGGTGGATAAATTTGGAAGAACAAGCCTATCTTGGGCTTCCTTGGGGCTTGAATCCCACCAGTTGGATACCATGGACCACACTATGGATGATGAGTAAAACCTTTGGAGGCTTGGTAGATGACTTGGAGGACCTCACCCATGCCCCTACTAGCCCAACATTTTTCCTTTGGAGGCCAAATGTCACACTTTGATTGATTGACGTCATGCTTTTTCTAAGGTTTTTGTTGTGAAAAATCAAATTTTAAATCGTAAATGGGAAAAGTAAGGGTTGTTGTCCCCTTAGTTTGTGGTTTACCCTAGGTTTTGTGGACAAACTCATTTTAGAGGTTTTGTAAAAATAGAGATCATTTCTATCTCATTTAATCATAGCTCTCTCACTTGAGAGAAGATACTCTTGGCTGAAATTTGCGCCCTACTTGGGAATTTTTACATATCTCTCTTGTTGCTAGCTCTTGTAATGGTCTTGATTTGGTTATTGGATGGATGGATGATGTGATATCTCTAGTGGAGGTTTATTTCTTTCTCTATGGTGGATTTTCTTGGTTAAAAAGAGGTTTATCTTCTTAATGCTTGGACTAGGTAAGGATTATTTGTTGGTATTGCTTCTTTTCTTTGTTTAAAGGCTAATTTTCTTAATATTTTAGTTTTTATGTGATCATAAATATTTATCCCTACTATGATGGATGTGAGGAGTTCTGTTTATCTTCTTTAAATGTATGAATGTGTGTGTGTTTCCTGGTTCATTCTCAAGAACTCTCTTTTAAAAGAAAAATACAAATATTTTCCATTTTCTGTTATATCTATTTTATTTTGACAGACTTCTTTAAAAGTCCCACATTTTGTAAATCTCAGACAGAGGAGTGCCACCTCTATAAAAATGCAGGAGGATTCACATCCTCATGAGGTTTCCATTTTGGTCCTAATGGATTCAAGTGTAAATAGTGGCTTAGACTGGTTTTTAGGAGGCTGTTTGTTAGGTTTGTGTTTATCATACTATGGTTGTTTCAGATTTACAGATCTGAACTCCTGTTTGTTCTGGTGTTTAATTTCTGCTCCATTTTGACAACATATCGATAGGAAACTCCCAGTGATGATATGTATTAGAAATCCATTTCAGTTTGGATGTACCTATGCAAAGCCCCATGGTATCTCAGAACGAGATGTCGCTCGGAGTCTTTGATAGCCAACTTGGTGCGCAAGGTATGGAAATTATTTGTGAACTCCGACACTGTTTTTCCACTCTCTTGTCATAGTGTGGACCATCTAATGTATTGGTCGTCATAGTTACCAATAGGGTAATACTATTCCTTGACCACATCCACAAAACAATCCCACGTGGGCTTGACCCCATATGTTCCAGGCTCCTCTGTGGAACCTTCTCCCAGTAAGCTTCCCACCAATTTTTGACATGGGGGAGATCCTTAAGGAGTGCAAAGGTGATTTTTTCCCTGTTAGAGAAATTGTGAACATAGAAATAACCTTCTAGCAGATTTAGCCATTTTTCTAGGGAATCCATGTCTATTTGTCCTTCAAATACGGGAATATAAAAAATAACTTGTACCTTGAAAGGAGATGTGTCTCCAAAGTGGACGCTTGATGAAGATTCACTGGTTGTTATCATAAGATGTTGAAGGATGTGGGAAAAGTTATCCATTATTTCATCCCTCTGTTGCATGAGAGATTTCTCCAACAACAAATTAACATAATATTTTTCTCCGTCATTTTTATTTTCTTCCGCCATGGAGGGTTTATTGGGCATGTGAGAGCGATTTTCCTCAATAGAGACAAGATCAAGACTCAAATTTCTATACTTAGACCTCGTTGAGGACATGAATTGAAAAATGATCAAGAGAAGCCTGCTCTGATACCACTGATCCAGATTATTTTTGGCACGAAATGAGATGGGAGATATAATAAAGCAATGTACAAAGATATCTCAGATATCCAATAATATAACATAAATGTATAAGAGATGAAGCCATAAACACAAATATATAGTAATAAACAATTTTCTATTAATGAGCGAAAATGTACAAAGACTGTAAAAATACAGAGTGAAAGACTCGCTAGAATGGTGACAACTTATCTCTGAGAAGAAACGTGTCTGCTACTCACATTTGCAAGAAGATGCTTTAAAATGAAGATCTAAAGGACTTTTTAACATAAAGAAAATCCAAAACCCTAACCTCGGAAGATGAAAAGCCAACATTTTTGTGGACCCCGTTTTGGGTAGTTTGGTGTATCAACTTCTCAGGGGTGTAACTTTTGCATACGACCTCCGTTTTAGGCGCATGACAGACCACTGGAAATGTCTATCCAAGGAATACACATGTTTTCATTAGAATCTTACTCCATGTACAGTTTGACTGTGGTGATCCCTAAAAATGTTGTGTAGGGCCTCAAAATGACCCCGAAAGTTTGGAACCTGAAAACTAGAAACAAAATTGCCAAAATGATCTAGTTGGAATAGGTGGGTGGCCACTTATATCCACCTGGATCAGAGCGCTAAGTGGAATATTCAAAATCACGATAAATTGGTGAGTTGTGACTAATTCTCATGGATATGGGTTATAGATTAATGACTTACTCTACGTATATAATCCCAAAATTAATATCTAAATTTTTTTAGTATGTTTGATATATGATTTACTCAATGAGTGCTAAGTGGACTATTCAAAATCATGAGAAAATTAGCCAGTTGTGACTAATACTCATGGATATGGGTCATAGATTAATGACTTACTCTATGTAGATAATCCAAAACTAATATCTCAATTTTTTTGTTACATTTGATATACGATTTACTCTCAACCTTTTTAATACCTTGGTTTATAGAGGTAAATGATTTATCTCTTAGATGATATTTTTTATTGACATTGCTCTAAAGTTGATGGGAATGTGGGGAATCAAACTAAACTATCTCAATGACTAACCTATCATACTTTCAATCTTGGTGGTTATCATGACAATGTGATGTTGAGATCAATAACCCATACCCCCTTCTGAACTTTGAAGACCTTAGTTCACATAGGTAAATGATTTATCTCTTGGGCGATAATTTTTATTTGCATTGTTTTAAACTTGATGGGAATGTAGGGAATCAAAGTAAGCTAAACGATGACTAAACTATCATACTTTCAATATTAGTGTTTATCATGACAATGTGATGTTGATACCAATAACCCATATCCTTTCTCTTGTAATTCACCTAATTTGGTTATGCTTTCATTTATTTATTATGTTGAAAAGTTCTTTTTGCAATTTAGTATGAGTGAGATGTGTAATTATTTTTGTTCTCATCATGGAGTTGTTCTCATCATGGAGTTGTGTTGGCAGCCCAACTACCATCTCATTTTATGTTCCTATTTGAAACATTTTATTATTTTATGGTCACCCCGGGCAAGTGCAATCATCAGACTATTGGTTTTCTTAGTTTAAAGTTTGTGATTTATATCACTTGTTGTTTCTTTTATTGATTTCTCGCGTGTACACTATATTTTTGTGTGAATTGATGATTGATACTCTCCATTAAATTCATGACTGCAAATCATGGATTTAGCCTTCTTTCGTCCAAAACTATTAGAATAAACTGTGTTTTTTTTCCCATGCATAATTTAAAACATTTATGGTTTCTTCTAGTTGTAATCACGAGAAATGATCTAGTAATTATTGCTATATTTAAACAAAAGATTGATTATCTCCTAAGTTAATGAAATGACTATATGTCAATTTTTTTATACACATCGACCTATATCTGAGCTTAGGTTAATCATTGCAATTAAAGATTTGAAAATATTTGGAGAAATCTAAGAGATTGGGAAAACTCCTTACCACTATCCCTAAAAACCTATGCTATAATATATTAATTCACGACGGGCCTTCCTTATCATCGAAATTTCTGGATATTTGGTAAATCATGATCACAATAGGTGAGAGTTCTCGGTTTGTAGTCCAAGGGTTTGTGGCAAGCACCAATAGTTACATGGGTTTTTATGTGTATACCACACCTATCTTTCGCTCAGCTGGAGAAAATCAATATTCCAAGTGTGTAATGTAATAGGGTACCTCCAACTTATGCACATTTCTCTTGGCTTCAGGTATGTTTACATGTCTCACTTTGAGACTTGTCGTCTTACCCTTCTCAGTCTTCATTTTGGTGGCTCTCATGAACTTGAACTCACTGTATTATGGTTCATTCCCGTTACGGCTCTTGTAGTAGTGCAAAACTGAATGACCCTGAGGTTTTACATACCCGTGATTATATAACAGAGTTCAAACACGTAATTGTATAACATATACATGCATTTTCGGGATGAATTATGAGCCAACGATTATGAATTTGAAAAAATCGTTAAAAACCCATCTCCAAAATGGGGTCATTTTCCTTTTACGCAAGCAGTTTCTTCAGAAACATAGTGATTTCATAGATATGCCTAGTTTTCTAAATATCAATTTCTTAGAAAAAAAAATTCATTTGAGGAAATCCTTTCCCCCTCTTCTCTCTGTGGATTGGAAATCCTGTCTGTTATTGTCCCTACCCCGAGGAATAAAAACCCCTTTGATAGGAATAACCAATATCCTAAAACATATTCAGTTCCTTTGAATTGTAATGGCTGTCGATCATGGGAGCAAAGGTATTATGCCAACGTTTCATACATGTAGATGTGTCTTGCTCAGGTTATGGCACAAGAAAAGACCCCATGTTTCAGACTACAAGTAACCCCTCCCAGATCTGGAACATGTATACTATGAGGGTTGTTTTAATAAGATCCATATATATTACTAGGACATCCCTTATCTATAGGCTCAAATAAATCAAGTGATGACTCATAATTTATCTTTGGAGTAGGAAAACGAAGATCTGAGAGCTAGCATCCAACTGGTTTCACCCAAGGACAACAGTTCAAGAGGTCAGGGGATATTATTATAAAAAAAATCCACCAGTTTCAATGTTGTTATTAATTCAGAACTATCTCATGTTTCTTTTTCAAAGGTTTAATGGGTAAACATT
This sequence comes from Picea sitchensis, assembly GCA_010110895.2. Lineage (NCBI taxonomy): Eukaryota > Viridiplantae > Streptophyta > Pinopsida > Pinales > Pinaceae > Picea > Picea sitchensis. The sequence goes on from SNQJ01S0089457.1 coordinate 21,953, forward strand.
CATCTTGGGATTTACGTTTGGTTTATTTAAGGATAACTAAAATTGTTTTATTTTGGTTTTATTTAGACCAGATACATATTCATAGATTCTGTAGCTTGTCTTTTAATTAATTTATTTGATTTCTTTTCTAATTTAGATTTCGTTTTTCTTCTCAGGTGTGAAGAAAGTCAATGTGAAAAGGTTGAAGGAACGAGTTAATAGTTGGGAATACTCCAAATTTGTAATTTTCATTATGAGAAACAATTTCAAGAATATTTGGATGATGTAACTATTTTGGATAGTTGTCACAACAGACCTATATTTTTGGTTATTTTTTAGTAAATATTTTATTAAAACAGATTTGTCTCTATCTTGTATGATATGAGAAATAGACCATGAATTTAGTTTAAATAATAGTTCTTTCCCATGAATAAAGGGAATTATTTTTGGACCTGATGATGGACTTATGATTTTGAGAAATATATGGAATGAAATTTACTTTTTGTATTTAGTCCTTCTGTAGATTGTACAATGTGATTATTGGCTTTCATATAGTTTATGGACATGAAAAACTTATCTGTAATGAATTAACTTTAGATTGTTCTACATCTATGTTTTCATGTTGTGTTTATTTCTCACATGGTCCATTATTCATTGGTTATTTTAATCTCAGTGACTAATCTTCTATCTATACATTTTGAGTTTACATTGAATGTTGGATTGTTGATAACACCATTTTCCAGAGATTGAAGTTAATTTCAATTTCAACTTTTGGACAATTTAAAGTTACATGAGTGAAAAATTATTTGTCTTTCTGTTTATCATAGATTTCTTTCGAAATACAAAAAAATTCCTTGAGTTGTTTGAGGAAACACCATTCTTGCTTCTTTCCATAGATTTATGCTTGGAAACAGGTTAAGTGGAGCTTACATTACACATAAAGATGAATATATGATTAGTACCTTTTCTTTCAGCTGATCAACATCAGGTTAGTTAGTTTTCCTTTATTTGATTTCTTTATTTTACGAATGAATAACGATTAAATCATTCAAACTTTAATACTTTTCTCATTACTGTTACATCATTTCCAATCTTATTCATTCATTTGTTGTTATTTGTTATTTATAGTGATAGAATGATTTTCTTTATTTTTGTATCTTATTTAGACTTTGATTTATTAGTTTAAACCATCATTTTCACAAGGCTTTATTTAAACCTTGTATCTGTACATATATATTGTATATAATACTACTATTAGCTAAGTAAGCATATATGTGTGTTAATCGATGGGATTATATATTTAGTTAGTTTTACCTCTTTTTAGTTATTTTAGATTCTTAGTTGGCTAACGAAGCCATAAAACCCGTCAGGGTATATTATTTCAAATGACTTGGGTTAAATGGACAACCCTGTTCCAAATATTCCCTTCTCATTGACTATGTGTCAAAAACAACCCTCAACAAATGATGCTAGAAGGAGGGCCAAGGTAAATTTAATGATTAAATGTTTTACCCCTCAGCCTGCCATATTTCCAGATTATAAAGTCTTCTTCTGTGTCATCTTGAAAGGCACTAGAAGGTAGACCAAACTGACAAGCTAGCCTTGCAGGAGTCTTTGTTTTGAATGTATTTAATTTCCCATGGATCCCCAAATAACTGTGTTGGAACATGTTTTCCACTTCTCATTACCTGATATTCCAAGCAAGACAGTCTCTCGCTTGTCCAAACTCACCTTTGAAGGTGGGGGGAATGTATCTATAGAAGACCATCTTAACAAGTTTTGGTGTAAATGCATCAAGCATAATATTTTTGATTTAAAGGTTTTATGCAGATTGTTCTCTTTTACTTTCAGGGGTCGGATTAAACATTGGTTTGAGTCTTTTCCATCATATCACATTATTGATTGGTTTCAATTTGTAGAGGAATCTTCATATGCTTTTGAAATCTATGCTTACAATCGATTATGTGAAAAATTTCAGGATCTACTAATCAATGATGATTCATCCCCAGAGGTATTTTTAACAAGCATCCATCATGTTCTTTGTGAATTTCATCTTGATGATATGTCATTTGTACTAAATCTCCTCTCTGATTTTTTCACCCCTTTCATCCAAACATTTTCAATCGCGAATGATGAATCAGTTAAAAATCCTACCACTCAATTGCGAGAGTAATTTTGTTTGTAGGATGAGAGGAATCCATCCGAAAATATTGAACAAGCAAGGGAGGTAGAATCTATTGAAATGGTTCTTACTAGCAATCGAACTGGTTTTTCCTCTGAATCATTGTATATTCAGTCTTGGACTATCGTGGAATAATATTTGATGTTGGGTCAAGATGAATGTCCATATTGTTTTAACTCTTTATCTAATCAGTACTTAAATTTAGTTATTGAAGAGCACTTAGGTGATGAAAATGATCTTAAGCATTCTAACATTCCAATGAAACAAATTAGAGATGTAGATATACAATTTGAAGAATAAACCTTAAACCTTCATCTACAAATCATATCTTATCTGCAGGGAAGATTAGATGTTTGTCATGAAAGTTTTGAATTGTCTATCATACATGAGGAAAATTTAGATGATCATATTATGTTGAACAATTTATCACCAAAATAGAGTGAAATTTTTAAGGAAAGTGAAGAAGAATGTCTTGAGAATACCATGGTTAAATATCATAGCTCAAGAGATTCTTTTCATGTGCTCATTTATTATTTCCTTTACTCTTTATATTCCGATCTCTTCTTAGATTCTGGTGGACATGATACTTTACCCATGGTATCTTACTCTTTGCCATCACAATCATATCTTTTCGATATGCCAAGGTTTGGTGAAATTAATTTCGAGCATAACATTTATGAAGTCGGATTTGACACTCTTTCACTTTCATCACTCGCATGGAAAAAATACATGTTGCAAGATGATTTTTCATGATTTATTTTTGAATAAGGAAATACACTCATTCTTATGGAGATCAAATATTCTACATTTCATATTCATTCTTTGGTTAGTTCGAATTTTAATGATTATGATTCACTTTCTCAAATGGTTCATCTCATCAAAGGAAGTGTTCAAACCCGTAATCTAATTGATGTCATGAATCCTCTTATGATGTGTTCCCCATTAACAGATCTAGTTCGTCAAAGTCATAATTTGCATCCTAATTTTTATGACAGGATCTTAGAATGCCTTGAGGATTCGTATATAAAAAATATTCATAATAAAGATAAAGTTGTTCTTGCTTTGTTTCTACCAAAATATCTAGGAAGTAAGCATGACATGAATTTTTTAGATCCTCCATGTGAAGAAATTGATGGACACTTGGAGAATTGTCAGGAGGATGGGGCACTTCGGCTTTGGTTGATGGTTATGTCAAGTCCCCATAATATTGACAATTTTTCCAAACTTACTTACATTCTTCCATGCCATTATGACCCATATCATGACAATATTGTAAAATGGTTGGAGGATTCATACATCAAGAAGTTTCAAAAGAATGGTAAGGTCATGCTTGCTTTTTTTTTAAATGAATATATAGGAGGTAAGCATTACATGTTTCTTTTGTATATGCAAATACTACATTATTTTATTCTAATTTTTGACTTTCTATGCCTTGCAAGATTGAAGATGCTTGTGTGGCTGCACTGGAAATACAATTTTACTTAGCGTTTTGATCTATGTATAAGTTAGAGTAGGTGTAGGAATAGATTCCCTTTGGGTTTTTCTTTCCTTTTCACTTTTTCCTTTGAATAATTCAGTTATGAAGGAACATGGGTATGCAAAGAGAACCATCGTCTGAATGTGTTAGGGAAGTCTTCTTTCAATTCCTTTCTTTTTCCTTTTCACAGTTGTCTTGATTAATTGTTTCTTCTTCAAAACTTGGCAACATCATGCAGTGATTTCAAATATTATGAAGCATTAATAAAGACACTAGGGATTTGATCTTATTTTTACCCTAACAAACATAGCTGATCACTGCACGTAATTGCACTCATCCTGGTTAAGTATTTTTCTGTGACTTTTAATAATAAGCTTGGTAAAATTGATGTATCATGCATCACTATCTTAAGAAAAGAACCTACCTATATGCAAAACTATGAACTTTGTAGTTCTTCCTTTTGATCCTCATTCTCTATGAGAGGTTGTCTTGGTTTTGTTTTTGGTCAAATTATTATTATTATTAAGTGTGCTTTTGATATTTCGATTTTTTTTTTTTTTGTACTTCTGATTTTGAATCCCATTAATAAAATCTGATTCGGTTTGATGTGTGTTTTTTTTTGTTTTATTTGATTTCTTTGATTGAATTTTCTTCTTGTCTATCTTTTTGAATCAATATATTTCTAATCAAAGAGAAGTTGTTGAAGGAACCATTCATTTCAAGAATTATGTTTTGAAAATCAATTTGAAACAGTTCAAACAATTTCTGATGTTAAGGTTCATCTTAGATAATTGATTTGTAAGTTAGTTGAGTACTATGAAATCCTAAACGATCTTTGTCACAGTATTACCCCTGAAATGTGTTGAAATATTTGGGAATTACGATTATCTTTAGACTTTTTACACCATCTGTGTTCTTAAAAGATCACTTTTAAGCACTTCCCCATTCTATAGATGATTTATTAATTGAAATCTAAAATATCTAAACCATGATAAAAATTCCCGTACTGAAAACAAATAATAGTGACCCGTAATATACACGTCCTACAATCAATCTCTAGTATCACCCCACCCTCTTTGTCATTTACAAAATATCTAAGTTATATCATTATAAATGACGTAAGAGGGTTGAAAACACTTAAGTGTGGGAAATGTGTGTAAACCTGCTGGGGTACTGAACATGCCTGCTGGCAGTGGGTAAATACACACATGATACCAAGGAAACTTCTTCGGGGTACTGAACAGGCCTACTGGTAGCAAGGCAATGTCGGGTTTGAGAGATATCAGGTATGTGTTTATAAACTAACTTTCTGCGGGAGTATATATCATGAATAGACAACTATTGGATGTGATTAAAGTACTTGAGTGGGTTAAATGACATCCTTGTTGAGGCTATAAATGCCTGCTAGCAGTAGTGGCTCTGTTGACGGTATTGAATTCATTTTTATCAACATCGTTACCCTTTGATCAAAGAACACATTCAGGCTATAATCCTCTATAAAGCATTTATTCTTCTTTTCTGATTATAATCGTGGTAATCCTTCATAAATCTGAGCTAATCTTAATATTGTGTGATCTGAAATGGAATTTCTTTCAAATCATCTTAAAAACCATCTTCAGGTCTTGTTCTTTTTCCCCGAGATGAAACTTTGACAGCTCAGAGATAACTGCTTCACCTAGTGAGTTGCCATTTGTTGGCAACCCAACTACCATCTCGGTTTATGTTCCTATTAGAAACATTTTATTATCTTAAGGTCACCTTGGGTGAGTGCAATCGTCAGACTGTTGGTTTTCTTAGTTTAAAGTTTGCATTTTATATCACTTGTTGTTTCTTTTATTGATTTCTCGCTTGTATTTTTGTGTGAATTGACGACTGATACTCTACATTAAATTCATAATTGAAAATCATGTATTTAACCTTCTTTTGTCCAAAACTACTAGAAGAAACTATGTTGTTTTTCTTCCCATGCATAATTTAAAACATTTCTGGTTTCTTCTAGTTGTAATCATGAGAAATGATCTAGTAATTATCGCTATATTTAAACAAAAGATTGATTATCTCCTAGGTTAATGAAATGGCTATATGTGAATGTATTTATACATATCGACCTATATATGAGATTAGGTTGATCGTTGCAATTAAAGAGTTGAAAATATTTGGAGAAATCTAAGCGCTCGGGAAAACTCCTTACCACTATCCCCAAAAACCTATGCTATACTATATTCATTTATGATGGGCCTTCCTTATCACTGAACTTTCTGGATATTTTGTAAATCAAGATCGCAACAAGTGAGAGTTCTCGGTTTCCAGTCCAGGGTTTCGTGGAAAGCAACAATAGTTGCATGGGTTTTGATGTGTAGACCACACCTATCCTTCACTCAGCCGGAGAAAAAAAATATTCCAAGTATGTAATGTAACATGGTACCTTCATCTTATGCACATTTCTCTTAGCTTTAGGTATGTTTACCTGTCTCACTTTGAGGCTTGTCGTCTTACCCTACTCAGTCTTCGTTTTGGTGGCTCTCACGAACTTGAACTCACTATGTTCTATTTCATTCCCGTTATGGCTCATGTAGTAGTGCAGAAACGAATGGCCCTGAGGTTTTACATACCCATGATTATATAGCAGTGATCAAACCCGTAATTGTATAACAAAGACATTACTTTGCGGGATGAATTCTGAGAAAACGGTTATGAATTTGATAAAACCATTAAAAACCCATCTCCAAAATGGGGTCACTTACCTTCAACGCTTACAGTTTCTTTAGAAAGAAAGCGATTTCAGAGATATGCCTAGTTTTCTAAATATCAATTTCTCAGAAAATATGTTTCATTTGAGGAAATCCTTTCCCCCTCTTCTCTCCGTGGATTTAAAATCCTATCAGTTATTGGCCCTACCCTGAGCAATAAAAACCCCTCTGATAGGAATAACCAGTATCCTAAAATATATTCAGGTCCTAGGAATTGTAATGGTTGTTGGTCATGTGCACAGAGGTATTATGCCAACGTTCCATACCTACAGATGCGTCTTGCTTAGGTTATGGCACAAGAAAAGACCCCATGTTTCAGACTACAAGTAACCCCTCCCAGATCTAGAACATGTATACTGTGAGGGTTGTTTTAATTCGATCCTGAGATATTACTAGGACATCCCTTATCTATGGGCTCAATTAAATCAAGTTATGACTCGTAATTTAGCTTTGGAGAAGGAAAACAAAGATATGAGAGCTAGCATCCAATTGGTTTCACCTAGGGCCAACAAACGGTTCAGGAGGCAGGGGATACTATTATAAACAAAATCCACCAGTTTCAACGTTGTTATGAATTCAAAATTATCTCATGTTTATTTTTCAAAGGTTTAATGGGTAAACATTCTTCTTGGTATTTATGTTTGGTTTGTTTAAGGATAATTGGAATTGATTTATTTTGGTTTTATTTAGACTAGCTACATAATCATATATTTTGTAGCTTGCCTTTTAATTAATTAATTTGATTTCTTTTCTAATTTAGATTTTGTTTTTCTTCTCAGGTGTGAAGAAAATCAATGTGCAAAATTTGAAGGAATGAGTTAATAGTTGGGAATACTCGAAATTTGTAATTTTCATGTTGAGAAACAATTTCAAGAATATTTGGATTATGTAACTATTTTGGATAGCTGTCACAACAAACCTATCTTTTTGGTTATTTTTTAGTAAATATTCTATTAAAATAGATTTGTCTTTATCTTGTATGATATGAGAAACATACCATGAATTTAGTTTAAATAGTAGTGCTTACCCAAGAACAAAAGGAATTCTTTTTGGACCTGATGATGGACTTATCATTTTGAGAAATATATGGAATGGAGTTTAATTTTTGGATTTAGTCCTTGTGTAGATTGTATAATGTGATTATTGGCTTCCATATAGTTTCTGGACATGAAAAACATATCTATATTGAATTATCTTTAGATTGTTCTACATCTATGTTTTCATGTTGTGTTTATTTCTCACATGGTCCATTATTCATTGGTTATTTTAATCTTTGTGACTAATTGTCTATCTATACATTTTGAGTTTACATCGAATGTTGGATTGTTGATATAACCATTTGCTGTAGATTGAAGTTAATTTCATTTTCAGTTACATGAGTGCAAATTTATTTGTCTTTCTGTTTATCATAGATTGTTTTCGAAATACAAAATTTTCCTTGAGTTGTTTCAGGTAACATCATTATTGCTTCTTGCCATAGATTTATGCTTGGCAACATGTTAAGTGGAGCTTCCATTAAGCAGAATATAAGCTTAGTACCTTTTCTTTAGAGTTGATTTATTTACTTTAAGAATGAATAACTATGAAATCATTCAAACTTTAATGCTTTTCTTATTACTGTTACATTGTTTCCAATCTTATTCATTCATTTGTTGTTATTTGTTATTTATAGGGATAGAACGATTTCCTTTATTTTTGCATCTTATTTAAACCTTGTATATGTATATATCAATTGTATATAATATTACTATTAGCTAAGTAAGCATATTTTGGTGTTAATTGATGGGATTATATATTTAGTTAGTTTTACCTTTTTTTTTATATAGTTATTTTAGAGTCTTAGTTGGCCAATGAAGCCACAAAAATCATATAGATTATTTCAAACAACTTGGATTAAATAAACAACATCGGAAAGGATTTTCAATTTCATTCTTTTATTAATTAAACCAATACCTTTTCTAATAATATTTTATTATTATTTAATGTTATTTTTTAGAATCTTTTCCTTTAAAAATTATTTATTTTTATCTTTACTTTAAAAAAAAATAAAAAATTAATATAATTTATTTTATACAACCCAAAAACATCCCTCACACTAAATTTCTTTTTATTAAATATTACTTTATATTTAAGTCGAAAGGCGTATACCTATTGGAGATGGGCACAATTAATAGCCTTTTAATTTAAAATTCTAATCTGACTAACAATTGAAAATGCTGGAATATTCTTAGTCGTCCTCCAAAATCAAAGAATGTGATTTACTCTTTATAACTTCCTTGTATTTTTGAATGCATCAGTTATCCTGTTTACATTTTAACATTTACCTAATCATATTAAGAAATTACTATACCATCATATGATTGCCACGTTTAAGTGATTAACCTTTGACATTAGTCTGTGCCTTTCAATTCACCAAAATGTTGTCCGTCCAGATAACTTTCGACCACCGAATTTGGGATTGGATTCTACGATAGTAAGTACTCTGCCCATGTCTGTCTATGAATCGCCAAATTTCAGAGATGGTCTGGACTGAGCAGTCTATCAGGAAGCGTTGCAGGAGAATCAAATAGCCCAACGTCTGCCCAAATGTGGGCATTCTTTTCATGTATACTGTATTGACGAGTGGTTATGTTCGATTTCCAATTGTCCTCTTTGCAGAACCGACGTCGAACCGGTACAGCCAGTTTTGGAATCCGCTAGAATAGATCAGGTTTCGGCTACAATCTCGGAATGAATTACTTCAGGGATCCATGACAATTTGAATTCGGAGCAAGAGAAGACCACAAGTTTTGGAGAAAAATTTAATTCGCAACACCCAACAACTACATCATCTTCGGGCAGGCAGACGTAGATGAATACAAAGATGGATGAGGGAACCTCTGAAGGAAGAGAATTAATGCCCGATGGCTTCTCGACTCCCGTCCAAGCCCATCAGCCTTGTTCATATTCAAGATCTCCCGTTAGTCCCCTTGATTTGGAACTTTCGGCGTTCACCAGCCGCAACACCAGCCACTTTGAGGCTGTGCTAGTATAACTACATCTAACACTTATCCTCCACCACCATTATTGAGATATGGATTTCCTCCACCACCATTATTGGGATATGGATTTCCTCCATATGCTTTCTTCTTAATTGGAAAGAACTTAACAAGTCCTTATCAATACTTATCCCCCATAAATAAAGACAATGATAGGGATATAGACTTCCTCCATTCTTGGAAAGATCTTAACAAGTCCTTATCCATATAATGTTTGGTTGGCTCTTCTCGTCTCATGGGCCATTCTCCTTTAACTCTCTTTAAACTGCACGACAAAATATCTCCTTATGTGGAAAGACGCTATTCATGTCTCACTAGAGTTTGTCTTTCTTAAAAGACACTACACAATGAGCTCACATCCAGAGAAGGCCACCCGTGATATCAAGCTACTTGCATAGATCAATCGATAATTAATGAAAATTTTCAAATAATAACTTTCAAATTCATGGAGGATAATCAAGGCATGGAATCTTTTCCAGAAGATTAGAAAGGGCTAATTAGGAATATGCCACAAGAATTCGCATGTCAAGGGACTCGCCCTGCTATTTACGAATGTCATGACAGCACGCTTTCTATAAATATGTCACAAAGGGAAGGTAGTAAACATTTCACTGAAAATGGAGGAGATGGAAGGCCACAAGAATAAGATGTTTTGATGGAGTTTTTACAGATCTGGCCTTATTTCTTTGTTTAGCCATGTTGTTTCTTACATATTACATGGCTTGAAATTAATTTGTGCAGATCACTATGCTTGTGACTCAGATAAATCTCATAAACAAAGAGAATCTGAAGCTCAAGTCTATGTTGAAGCGCATGAATAGTAAATATAACGACTTGCAGATGCATATCAGGTCTCTGGTTGACCAACGGAAGGGCGTTGATGGAAGCCAGGTATACCATACTGTTTTGGGAGACTAATTTGAGTTTCTTATAATTAGGGTTCATGGGTGTCCAGATTTCTTACTGTTGTTTTCCTTTCTATTACTTAGATATTCAATCTAGACCATCAAGGCAATGATGTATTGTATGTTGGAATATATAATTCCTACTTATCTAATATACTTGCTAATGTATTGAGAGGTAGAGTTAATCTCTACATGAGTTATGTGATCTTATTATTAGGAGTTTGTTAAGGAGTTGGATTTATGAGATTCTAGATTAGTGTTTATGGTTGAGATATTTGCTCAACCTTTCATTTTATATTTGGAATAAGTTAGATCTGATAACTATCAGTGAGTTCTATATAATGAGCGACCAATGTATTGTATAATGTAATTCAGTAATCTAATAGTGTTGTGTTATAATCTAATAGTGTTGTGTTATAATCTCTCTCATTTGTTAATTTGGTATCAGATCTTTAGGGCTAGGCGTGACTCCATCACGGAAGTGCCCAGGAACAAGTGGAGAGTAAAGTAGATTGCTTGAATATTTTGTTTGTCCATCAGGAGATGATCTTGACACTGAAAGAGTCACCACCAAATAGAAGGAAGTTGGTGGAAGGAATATAAGAAGAAAAATTGGTCGAGAGAAGACTCACGGTGTAAGGAGTAGGCAGTGAGAGTGAGCGAGCATGCAGAGATCGTGGTCGATATCTGAAAGACTGTTGTGATAGAATGTTTAAAGGGTCGCCAGTGATCGAGCAAGGAAATGCACCAGAGATCCAGCTTGAAAGTGAGTTGCTGCCAATCGATTATTTGTTGTTTATTTGCTTGACCAATATCATCTCTTGAACAGAGCTGCATGAAGGGAGTTGCAGAAGAGCCAAGAGCCTATGCGTGAGAGCATCTGCGTGAGAGGAGGTAACGCGACCATCGTGGATGTTCGTGTCACGCTCATGCATACAAAGATTATAATTCGTGCTACACGTACACAAAATGTTCTTGGTGAAAAGGGGCGAAGGATTAGAGAATTAACTTTTGTTGTTAAAAAATGGTTTAACTTTCCGGAGGGTACTGTTGAGCTTTACATGGAGAAGGTGAACAACAGGGGTCTCTGTGCAATTACACAAGCTGAGTCTCTGCATTATAAATTGCTTGGGGGCCTTGTTGTGAGAAGGGCTTGCTATGGTGTGTTCTGTCCACCTTGAATTTGGTGATTGGAGTGATTTGGATGTGAATCAACATGTCAATAATCTTAAATATATTGGTTGGAGTTTGGAGAGTTTACCTATCTCTGTTTTAGAGGGCAACGAACTAGCTAATATAATGTTGGAGTACGGACGTGAATGTGGACCGATGCATGTACTCCAATCATTGACAAGTCCACAGGCTGGTGAGGTGATTGCTAGTTCAGTTGCACCATTTTCACAGAGAAATGATCCTCCAGACACTTGGAAACCCTTGCTTGCATTGCAGTTTGCACACTTGCTTCAATTGCAAGATGACAGATCGGAAATTCTGAGGGCAAGGTCAGTGTGGAGGTCAAAGGCAAAGAACAACCTTCACGACCTTGCTTGACCTGATATTATGCAGTGTACATACATGTATACTTATTGATTCTTTCTTCAATCTTCATTCTTATTGATACTTATTTGTGATGTGATGTTGTTTTGTCTATGTATGGTGACTCCGAGGTAATCCACGATGGACAACGCGAACCTCGGAGTCACTTTGGTTACCTTAGTGTACTACGTAGCATGAGCATGTGTTGCAGAGTGGAATTGGAAAACTTGTGTTTTGTTGGAGGAGAAAGATCGACCGTTGATCACTGGAAGGATCGACGACGATCCATATTTTCAGGTGACATCATGGGAAGCCATGATCCAATTGTCCATGTGAAGGAGGAATTGAGTCTCTTCTACGGAGATTTATGGTCCCAGATTTTTTGTAGGAAAGATTCACTATGAATCTTCCTGGGTGGCTTATTATTTGATTATTTTTTCATTTGATTTGATATGTGTAGTTTGATTTGTTTTTTGGTCTTGAAATGATACCCTAAGTTTAAAGTGAAGGTCATTATGGTATTAAATTTCTTGTAATTTTTGGGCATTTAGTACCTGTGTTGCAATTGATCACTTGAAGTGTAAGGGGTGCATGATAGGTAGTGCCCGACACCCAGTGTTTGGTCCAAGTTGGTTTCCCCAAGTTTGTTGTAAGACTTATTTTTCTTGTTCAGGCAAACATGTGTTGTGGTGTGGATTCACACAGTGTATCCCTCTTATAGAGTGGATGTGGCATCAAGTTGTGGAATTAACCACTAGGGTAGGTAGAGGGTGGCAGGTGTACTCGTATGCTAGCTTGATGTTGAATCGAAGAATATTGAAGCAGAAGAAAGTTCAAAAGATTAAAGCCCGGACAATGATGAAAATATGACCACATAGATATTTAGATAAGTAGTCATTAAGGGAGAGTGTTGGAATATATAATTCCTACTTATCTAATATACTTGCTAATGTATTGAGAAGTAGAGTTAATCTCTATGTGAGTTATGTGATCTTATTATTAGGAGTTTGTTAGGGAGTTGGATTTATGAGATCTTAGATTAGTGTTTATGGTTGAGATATTTGCTCAACCTCTCATCCTATATTTAGAATAAGTTAGATCTGATAACTATCAGTGAACTCTATATAATGAACCACCAATGTGTTATATAATGTAATTCAGTAATCTAAGAGTGTTGTGTTATAATGTCTCTCTCATTTGTTAATTTTGTATGCAAGGTACTCCAACGGTGCAGTTGCCCCCCATTATGATCAGTATTGGGATTGCCATGAACGAGGACGGGAAAAGGAGAAGAAGAATGCCAAATTTATGGACAATCGGCAGCTGCCTTCAAAGAAGAGGTCAATGGATTACCTGGAGTGGGCACAGATTGAGAATCGGATCAATTCGTCCATCGATGATCGCCCCTGCTGTCATAAGAAGCCGTCGACCGAGAATCATCACGCTCTGAGCAGGGGATTGGCGGCCGTGCCCAAAAGAGTCGTATCCACGCGGACAGGATCTGAGCCACCCATGGTAATAATCGAATTCCGTTACATAGAATTTCTGTGAATGACCCCTGACCCATTTAAAGACCTGTGGATATGATATGCATCACGAGCTGGGCATTCAAACCTGAGTTTAGATGGGTCGGACTACGATCTATATTGAATGCATCCAGTGCACTTCGGCTATGATTTTATGTCTGGTAATGGGACGGGGCAGCAGTAAAGTCAATGGTTTACTTTGCTGTTACCCGGTCTGATA
>SNQJ01S0089457.1:35575-53047 GCA_010110895.2 Picea sitchensis
TTAAGGGAGAGTGTTGGAATATATAATTCCTACTTATCTAATATACTTGCTAATGTATTGAGAAGTAGAGTTAATCTCTATGTGAGTTATGTGATCTTATTATTAGGAGTTTGTTAGGGAGTTGGATTTATGAGATCTTAGATTAGTGTTTATGGTTGAGATATTTGCTCAACCTCTCATCCTATATTTAGAATAAGTTAGATCTGATAACTATCAGTGAACTCTATATAATGAACCACCAATGTGTTATATAATGTAATTCAGTAATCTAAGAGTGTTGTGTTATAATGTCTCTCTCATTTGTTAATTTTGTATGCAAGGTACTCCAACGGTGCAGTTGCCCCCCATTATGATCAGTATTGGGATTGCCATGAACGAGGACGGGAAAAGGAGAAGAAGAATGCCAAATTTATGGACAATCGGCAGCTGCCTTCAAAGAAGAGGTCAATGGATTACCTGGAGTGGGCACAGATTGAGAATCGGATCAATTCGTCCATCGATGATCGCCCCTGCTGTCATAAGAAGCCGTCGACCGAGAATCATCACGCTCTGAGCAGGGGATTGGCGGCCGTGCCCAAAAGAGTCGTATCCACGCGGACAGGATCTGAGCCACCCATGGTAATAATCGAATTCCGTTACATAGAATTTCTGTGAATGACCCCTGACCCATTTAAAGACCTGTGGATATGATATGCATCACGAGCTGGGCATTCAAACCTGAGTTTAGATGGGTCGGACTACGATCTATATTGAATGCATCCAGTGCACTTCGGCTATGATTTTATGTCTGGTAATGGGACGGGGCAGCAGTAAAGTCAATGGTTTACTTTGCTGTTACCCGGTCTGATATATGGGTACAAAGAGAAATAAAGCACCTCCAATCCAATAGTGTTCGGTGATTGAGAAATTTGGGAGGGATTGATTTAAAGTGTATGATTTCTACGTTTGTAACCTGGAACCCTGTTTATGAAGCTGTTGCAAAGCCCAATATGAGCAATGCATATATTCTTGCTTTCCTGCCATGTATAAAGAAACTGATCTCATCTATTCTAATCAGAGAGTTGATGGCTACCAGTGGCGATAATATGGGCAAAAGATGCTAAACAGCAATCCTCTTCCAAGATCTTATTACAAATGTGCTTGGGCGCCGACTTGCCCAGTTAAAAAAACAGGTTCGACTTCGTTCTTTTTCAAGAATAAATCTGCTATTGATAGTCTAATCGACTATGAAATACATACAAGGCCGCCCGCTAATCTACATATGTTAAAATCATTGAGAATTTTGAGAAGGTTCAGAGATGTGCCGAAGACCACACAATCGTAATAACAACCTACGAAGGCGAACACACTCATTCTCCGAGTCCTCTGGCCTTGGCTTCTACCCACATTGGCTCATGGAAGCAGTTCATTGGTGAGGAGATGATGAGAGAAAGTTTCGTTGCAGACAGCCAATTTGTACCCTGCATTGCCAGAATATCGATCTCAAGCCCGTTTCCCACAATAATTCTCGACCTCACGGAGAGCCGGCCAAACTCAGGATTACAGTTGCAGCCTCCACATTTAGCGGCACCCAGCTTTCGTCACTCGATTCCATTGCCTAACAATACTGGCCAGGATCACTTATCAATCATGCAGGATTCTGTGGCTTCTATAAAGGCAGATCCCAACTTCACTGCAGCCATAGCGGGCTCTCTGCTCACTTTGAGTGCTCCAGTCCAAGGGATGCCCAAGTCCCCCTTCAACAACGCAATGCACTGATGATGGTGCAAATTAAGAAATATTTGTGAAGACTCGTATTCTTTGCAGTAATTATTTGGGAAACATCTCATGCATCAGTATTGTCGCTACCAGCAAATACGTTGCTTATATTGTAAACTGCATGCCATAGATGAAGTTGGGAAAATTAGCACTATTATCAAAAATTTCGGGTTTTGTTATGAAATGGATTTTAGTTGGAATTAGGTTATATAAATTTACACGAATCTTCATTTCTTAGAATCTTTAACCTACTATAAAAATCTTCATTTCTTAGAATCTTTAACCTACTATAAAAAAAAAATAATAACAATTATTAAAAATTTATAAGGATTATTAAATTGATGGTATTAGAAAATTGTAATTAAATAATATTAGTGTAATTTTTTTTAACAATAAATTTATTTAAATTAGATTTATGTAAAGAATTTTACAAAATGATTAATTAGAATATAAATTCGTCCATATTTAAAAGGTTAACATGGATTTTAGTGGGTGTAATTTTAAAAAACAAAAAAGTTGTAAAGAGAGAATTGTTATTTTACTATATTTGTTATTTTGTTATTCTTTAAGTTTATGTGATTTAAGAAAATGTCCATATTTAAAAGGTTAACATGGATTTTAGTGGGTGTAATTTTAAAAAACAAAAAAGTTGTAAAGAGAGAATTGTTATTTTACTATATTTGTTATTTTGTTATTCTTTAAGTTTATGTGATTTAAGAAAATAAGAAATGGTATAACATAGAATTGTTATTATTAGTAGATTATTATTAGTATAGAATTGTTATTATCACTTCTGAGTGATTAACAAAAATTAAGATTTTGTTAAAAAATATGAAACGCAACCATTTATGACCATGTACAGGAGTGCATGACCATGTGCAGGAGTGCGTTTCATTTTTTCTGTATCAGACGAAACCTTTCTGTCACGTCCCGCCATTCTCAAGAAGCGTTTCAGAACCAAGTTCACGCAACAACAGAAGGATAGAATGCTCGACTTTACAGAGAAAGTGGGATGGACAATCCAAAAGCATGACGAACAGGTTGTGCAGCAGTTCTGTCAAGACATTGGTGTGAAAGAACACGTTAGGGAAAAAGAGTGATTAATTGCGCTGATGCTGCAGACTTATCTATGATTTTCGAGCATAACACTTAGGCAATTTGTTGTTGCTCCTCTAATTCCTTTCCTTTCTAGGTATGCAAATTTGGGTTTCACTCGCTGTAGTTTATGAAGATTTTATTGCTCTTTTGTCCTGTGTTTTTTTTTCGATTATCAATTTCACACTAGGTTGGTGCTGTTAGGCGAAATTTTTGGGCGTTTACCAGTTACAAATTTGCGGCTGTGCTAGTTTAATTTTGTTGGGTTTATATATTATGATGTTATAAATATGAGATGGATATTGAATTTTTTTTTAATATTAAATTATACAAAGTAATTGTTAGATTTTCATATTTAAATTATTATTTATACATAATTTAAATGTTCTAAAGGTTTTTCATCATGTTGTATCTATTTCTACATTCAGAAATGAATTTTAAATAATAAAAAATAATGATTTAGTGTAAATTTATATTACTAATTCTTACAAAAAAAAGTTATTGTGTAGAACACTTAGACAACCCCATAATAATATAACTAGCCCAACCACTTAAATAATGGATTTTTTCCAGTGATTTTTTCTGTCAAAGGATTGTCTAAGGATTTTTCAGCACACTGAGTCCATTGATACATTCAAAAATACAATTTAAAGAATAAAAAATAACAATTTTGTAGCGATTTTGTCCAAATTTACATTGTCGGATGGAGTTTGAATGTTCTATTTTCTTATAATACTTCTCCTCCTCTATCGCCTTAAAGACTGTGTTCTGGTATTAGTTTCATTCATCCAGTTGAAATACCTCAACACTCCCCCGAGCACATAATCCAAAAACATGCCAAAACAACCCTATGCATCAAATAAATCAAGATATACATTACACGAGCTACTAGTTAGAGGCATGGAAAAAAAAAATGAGATTGAGTCAACAAATTTGATGCATCATTGAAGACTCATATTCTACAAATTTATCCCACCTTCTCTATTTATGTGTCTCATATTTTACATTTTCATAAACTGAAAGCTAATTGTTAATACAAATCATTTTTATATACAATAAATATTTTAGACCGAGCATATACCATGTATTATTCTAACTTTAACTTTATATTTCTGATCCTAGATGAGAGTCTATGGAAATTTTTCAGATCCAATAGGGCTGCAAGAGTCCTAGCCTAGTAGACCTTGAGTTTCCATCCTTGCACTGCAACTTTACAAATTGAAAAATGCCCCTATCCATCATAGTACGTATCATCAATTGATTTGATTAGGAATATACATTTTCCCTATTTGCATAATTCCCTTATCCATCTCATATCATCGATTGATATGACTAGGAATATAAGTTGATATGATTAAGAATACAAGTATAAGGATGGAAAAGGAAAATTGGATTCAAAAACATTCCAACTATCTCAAAATACTTGATCGGTAGTTAGAAAGAGCTCCAATAAATGCACNTAGTTAGTCTGTCAGATAGTCAATGTGTAATATTTTCTAGTTAGTGATCTTTACGTTTACGCAAGATCAATTTTATCATCCGAAAAGGAGGGGTATTGTTTAATGGAGTCGATCTTAGTCTTTCTCAATTCCAGTTAAGTAGTTGAGAGTCAGTCAAATTTACTTGTGTCTTAAATGTTAAGTCAATGAGCTTCTGTAAGAAGTCTCGGTCTTAGTCTTATATACGTCTGAGTCTGTAAGTTAGTCAGATATACATGCAGAGAGGTAGAGAGAACATAATCGTGAAGAAGAAAAAAAAACAACTGAGGAGTCGAATAAGTCTAAGAGCACAAGATTTGTATCTGTAAATTCAAAAAAAGTTGTTGGAGTTGAACCTCGACACAATATCGTAGTCTGTATTAGCGTACAGTGTCAAAGTTCTTAATAGTTATCAAGTATTTTGTGTGTTGACAATTTCATGTGTATTTTTTATCTTTTGTTGTGTTTATGAGTTTATGTGTTAAATATTAGCACCATGAGAAGAAATAGTTTCATCAAGTGTTTATATCACAACGCACAGTAAATTGTGTAGTTTTTGAACTGCACAGAAATTCCTGAGCATTTTCCTACAAATTTTTGTGCCACACATAATTTGTAATTATGTTGCGTAGAGTTTCTCTGTGCGTTGTAGATCCGAGATTTGGTATCCAATAAGGTTCTATCAGAGAAAGTTGATTAGAACAAGTTTATTATAGCAACAACTATGTTGAAAGGTGAAATCATGGCTTCTACTTCAAATCTACAACCTCCCACTTTTACAAGAAAGAATTATGATTTATGGTCCTTGGCTATGAAGGAAATATTTTGAGGTCAAGATGTATGGTAGATATTCGAGAATGACTATGTGGAACCAACAGATCAAGCATCATATAATTCACTCACACAAGTTGAGAAGGATGTTTTGAAAGATGAAAGGAAGAAGGATGGAAAGATGATGCTTTACATACATCAAGCCATGAATGAGAGCATACTCCCAATATTTGCATCATCAAATAAATCCATTGAGGCATGGGACATATTACAAACCTCTTATTAAGGTATGGCCAAAGTCAAAACCTAAAAACTACAAATTCTTAGAAGATATTTTGAAACTCTGTCAATGAAAGACCCATATTCAATAGATTCATTTAACATCCATGTTATTGGCATGATAAATTAGATTAAGTCTCATGGTGAAACCATAGACGATATAAAAGTTGTTGATAAAGTACTTAGGAGTCGTCCTCCTAAATTTGATGCCCTTGTTGTGACTCTAGAAGAAAACAAAGACCTGAGTTAGTTCAATTTAGATGAGCTGCAAGCTTTCCGCATTAATAATGAAAACAAATTGAATAGGTTAAATATGTCATTAGAAAATGCATTTTATGTACAATCATCTATAAGTCGTGGAAGAGGAAGGGGGAGATCTAAATCTAGCGGTAGAGGAAGGAATTATGTTAGAGGTGGATGCAGTAGCAGTCCGAGAAACATTAGTGGAAGAAGTCAAAATCCAATTAACAGTCATTCAAGTAATCAAAAATTTGATAAATCAAATATTTAGTGCTATTACTGTAAAATTATGGACATTATGCATATGAGTGCAGGAAGAGACAACATAATCAGAACAAGCAAGGACAAGACCAATAAAACAATGAAAATAATCAAACCAATCCTATGTTTATGGCCTACGTTGAAGAAATACCTATAGTATCCCCAGTTGAATGCAATGTTGTTTAAGAAAATTCATGTGACATATGGTATCAAGATTCAGGATGTAGTAATCACATGACAGGAAACTTAGAATTGTTTTCTAGTTTGGATAAGTCAGTCCAAACCAAAGTTACACTTGGAACAGATACCCAAGTCACTGTCTTAGGAAAAGGAATAATAAATATTCTAACTAAGCAAGGAGAGAAAATATTTATGTATGATGTATATTATGTTTCTTTCCTAAAGCACAATTTGATGAGCATAGGAAAATTGTTACAGAAAGGATACATAATCTATATGGAATATAATCAATGTGTGATTATGGATAGATATCCAAGAAATCAACTTATTGCAATAATATAGATGACAAGTAACAAAATGTTCCCATTAACATTGAATCCATCCAAGATTAAAAATGTAGCGCTAGTTGTTGGTAAAGAAAAATATGTGCAGTTAGACACTGCATTTACAACAGAAGGTGCACAGAGTTCCAAGGAAGCAAAATATAGTGCATGCAGTATCAAGAGAGAAGAAGACAATGATGAAGATATGCAGGCAACATTCCAATATGAACTATAGGATGATTCTTGGCTATGGAATTTTAGATTTGGATATTTAAACTTTAGAAGTATGAAGTTTCTACACACAAAGGATATGGTAAAATGTTTTCCATTGATTGGAAAACAAGAAAGAATATGTGAAGGCTCTATTTTTGGAAAACAACACAGAGAATCATTTCCAATTGGAAATTCATATAGAGCAAAAAATCCATTGGAAATAGTACATTCAGATATTTTTGGACCAATGAAAACACCATCTATAGGAGGAAGTACATATTTTCTAACATTCATTGATGATTTGTCAAGAAAGACATGGATTTGTTTCCTAAAACATAAATATGATGCATTGGGTTGTTTTCAGCAGTTTAAATCACTTGTGGAGAAGCAAAGTGGTTATTACATAAAGGTTCTAAGAACTTACAGAGGAGGTGACTATGTGTCGAGATAATTTCATAATTTTTTCAAAGTTCATGGCATATACAAACAATTCACCATGCGGTATACACCACAGTGGAATGGTGTCTCAGAGAGGAAGAATCAAACCATCATGGACATGGTGCATAGTATGTTGGAAGCCAACCATTTGTCAAATGAGTATTGGGATGAGCCAATAGCAACTACGGTATACATCATGAACAAATATTGGACAAAGAGTGTGAAGAATAGAGTTCCCAAGGAAGACTACACAGGTATGAAGCATAATGTGGAGCACTTGAAATATTTTGGTTGTGTCACATACACACATGTTCCAGATGATATGAGAAATAAGTTGGACAACAAAGGAAAAAAAATACATTTGTTGGGTATTCTGAAGACACAAAAGCATACAAGTTGTATGACCATGTTGCAAGAAAGGTCATAATCAACCACGATATTCAGTTTGTGGAGAATGAAGCATGGGATGGAAGCATAACAAAGATAATAAAAATTATTGATGTTATTGAGCATGATGACATAGAAGATGAAGTGGTTCAAACACCATGTATAAGTCAATGCGCGGTTCCTTCTACTCTCGGAACTATGACACAAAGCATAATTTAATATACTCTAGTAAGAGTAGTCGGTGCGCAGTCCACACCTAGAGCACAAAAAACACCAGCAAGCAATCCAAGTAGTTCTACATCTCCAGATCCAAGATTAACAAGTTTGTTACCGAGGAAGACAAGAAGTATGAACGACATCTATAATGTTGACACAACAAATTCATTTTCAGTTTTTCTCTATTTTCACAAATAGATGATCCATTAACTTTTGAAGAAGTTGTCAAATATGATGTATGGGCACAAGCCATGGATGAAGAAATTAAAAGCATAGATAAAAATCAAACATGGAAGTTGGTACATGTACCTGAAGACAAGGATTTGATAAGTGTCAAATGGATTTATAAAACCAAGCAAGGTGCAGAAGGAAATATGCAAAAGCACAAATCAAGGTTAGTTGCAAAAGGTTTTACACAAGAACCTAGAATTGATTTCAATGAAATGTTTGTGCATGTTGCGTGCATGGACACAATCAGAACTGTGTTATTCATTGTCGTGAAAAAAAATGGTTTGTTTACCAAATGAATCTCAAGTCATCATTTTTGAATGTACATTTAGAAGAAGAATTATATGCGGAACATCCAAAAGGCTATGAGATTCTAGGACAAAAGAACATAGTGTATAGATTGAAGAAAGCATTACATGGATTAAAGCACACTCCCAGATCTTGGTACAGTCGCATAGATTCCTATCTAATTCTAAATGGATTTCAGAGAAGTGAATGTGAGCCAACACTATACATCAAAGAAATTTAGCAAGGTGACATGTTAATTGTTTGCTTATATGTAGATGAATTTATTTTTACATGTGATTTTGGCATAGAATAATTTAAGTTAGTCATGAAGGATGAATTTGAAATGACTAATTTGGGAATTATGAGATATTTTCTAGGTATATAAGTTCACGAGTCCAAATCTAGTATATTTATCTCGCAATCTAAGTATGCACATGAAATTTTGAAAAGATTCAATATGATAAATTCCAAAGCATCCCCAACACATCTCATAATATGATTGAAGTTAAGTAAGGAAGATGAAGGGTCCAAGGTGGATCCCACACTGTTTAAAATAATGGTAGGAAGTCTTATGTATCTGACAACAACAAGACCCGATATAATGTATGGAGTGAGACTGATTTCAAGGTTCATGGAAATTCCAAACGAATCACATTGGAAGGCATGAAAAAGAATTCTGAGATATGTGAATGGAACAAAACATTTTTTCATTAAGTATTCTACTTCAAAATATTTCAGACTCATTAGATACACTGAAAGTGATTGTGGAGGCAACATATATGATAGGAAAAGTACCTATGGGTACACATTTAATTTTGGAACAGGTATAGTGTCATGGGAATCAAGGAAGCATGCCAAAGTGACTCTTTCTTCAATAGAAGAAGAGTACATCGTAGCTACAAGAGCAATTTGGATGAAAAGAAAGTTAAAATATTTGCTGCAGGAACAACAAGAACTGACTACAATATTTTGCGACAACAATTCAACCACAATTTTATCCAAGAATCATGTATTTCACAAGAAAACCAAGTACATTGATACAAGGTATCATTTTATCATAGAATTAGTAAATAACAAAGAAATTTGTTTATAATTTTGCAGGTCAAAAGAACAAGTTGCAAATATATTCACAAAATATTTAGAAAGAGATGCATTTCATCATCTGCATAGTAATCTAGGAGTCTGCCTAGTGACAGATGTTTGACAGTTCAAACAAATTCAAATTTTGATGTAAATTTTGTGTCATGTAAATCCCACCTACTTATAATTAAGGGGGAGTAGTGGAAATAGTAATTACAAGTCGGTGAGCTTCACGTCTCAACTAACGTAGTTAGTTAGCCAGTCATTCAGTCAGTTTCCAAGATTTTCTAGTTCGTGAGATTTATGTTTACACAAGATTAGTTTTATCAGTCGGAAAGAAAGGGTCTTATTTAATGGAGTCAATTTTAATCTTTATCAAATCCCATTAAGTAGATGAGAGTCAGTAGAATTTATTTGTGTCTTAAATGTTAAGTCAGTTAGCTTCTGTAAGAAGTCTCAGTCTTAGCCTTATATATGTCTGAGTATGTAAGTCAGTCACATATACATGCAGATAGGTAGAGAGACCAGAGTTGTGAAGAAGAAAACTACAAAAACTGAGGAGTTGAATAAGTCTGAGATAACAAGATATGTGTCTGTAAAGTCAACAAAATTTGTTGGAGCTGAAGCTCGACACAATATCATAGTCTATGTTAGCGCAGTGCCAAAGTTCTTAATAGATATGAAGTATTTTGTGTGTTGACAATTTCATGTGTATTTTTTAGCTTTCGTTGTGTTTATGAGTTCGTGTGTTAAAGATTAGCACCATGAGAATAAAATTTTCATTAAGTTTTCATATTACAATGCACAGTAAAACATGTAGTTTGTGAACTACGCGGCAAGTCCTGAGCTTTCTACCACAAAGTTTTGTGGTTCACAGAATTTGTAACTGTGTTGTGCAACGTTTTTCTACACATTGTAGATCTGAGAACAATAACGGTAAAGAATTCGATGGATTTTTTTAACACTATGTATTGTTCTCAAGGCCATATACATGGTTCTATTAAGAAACCATTGCCTTAATCATTACATGAAAATTATAGGAATCGAAGGATAGTCACGACTCCACAAACCACCATACATGACCTTCTAATGACCTTATGGTTAACTAGGAACAATGATGATGGTATGGAGCCCCTTGCATGGACCATGATCCTTACTTGGAACAAATTAGACCTAATTTCTTGGATATTAGTCTTGAACAAACCCTCCTATGGTACACAAATATTTTAAGTTATTCCCATATACCACTCATAAGTACTAATAATTCCCCCAATATATCCTTTAATTTGTTTTTGTACCTCTTGCATGAGACATGATCACTACAAGAATGGTTATTAGTTCATATGTCTCTATTTTATGGTCCTAAATAATTGTCTTGTACCACAAGACCCATCCTTGGTACCTAATATGCCAAACTCTTAGCCATATCCTAATTGTATGTTTTGAGCACTATCTATCATTCTCAAGGACATATACATGGTCATTAGAGGAAACAATTATCTTAGGTACCATACGAGGATTATAGGCATTCAAGGACAATCTCAACTCCTCAAACCACGACACATGATCCCTTAACATTATTTTAATCACATAGGAACATTCATTAGGGTAATTTTGAGGTTAAAAATGGGCCTCAAAACAAAAAATCTACTATCAAAATAAACTTTAAAAGAACCAATATGATTCAAGATGATGATGTCAAACATAATGGTAAATATTTTTGGAGGGAAAGTAAGAAAATTACTTTTTTTAATCATATTTTCAAATTATCGCCTTATAGGTTTACTCAAATTTCAAGTGTAGGCACTTGTTGTATGTGGAATTAAGTTATGCATACAATGAGTACCCACATTGCATACTTAAAAACCTATTTTTTTTCATATATTTCAATTTTATCTCAATGTGTTCTATCAAAAGTATGCAGGGTGAGTACTCATTGGATGCATAATTAAATTCCGCATCAAACAAGTGTCTACACTTGAAATTTGAGTAAAGATATAAGGATATAAGTAAAAATATAGTTTTCTTTCTTTCCTTTTGAAAATTCACAAATATTATTTTATTATTTTCCTTATGAGGCCCATTTTAAACCTCAAATTTCCCCTAATGAATGGTGTTATTGGGCCCCTTTCATGGAACATGATCCTTACTTGGAACCACTAGGACCTAAATATTTGGCTCTAACTCCTAAGCAAACTCACCAAATGTACACCGATCATCTAATTTATTACAATATATCGCTCATCGGTATAAATATTTTCCTTGTTAGGGCCTTTGTTGAAACTTTAGGGCCTCATGGATAAGATGAGAACCCTATAGGAATAAATCTTAAGGATTGTGTCTCTAGGTTTTTTTCATAAACCATGACCTAGACCATAAGACCCATCCTTTCTACACAAAATGTCAATGTAATAGTTATATCCTAATTGGATTTTTTTATTACTAGGCATGGTTATTAAGGTCGTAGACATGGGCGTGATAGGGAAGAATCACCTTAGGCTCTATAGGAGGCTTGTAGGCATCCAAGGATAGTAACAAGTCCTCAAAGCACCATACATGAACTCTTAATGGTATTCTAGTTAGTGCTTAAAAATAGTGATGATGTTATGGGTCCCCTTACATGGATTGTGATCCTTACGTGGAACTATTAGAACCTAAATCCTTGGCTCTTAGTGCTAAACATACTCATCCAATGTACACCAATCATTTACATTGTTCCCATACACCACTCAAAGGTAAAAATATTTCCCTCGATAGGGCCTCAAACTTTTGTTTCTTAAGACCTCGAGCATGAGACATGATCCCTAAATGGATAGGTATTCGAGTTTGTATCTCCAGTTTTTTATCATAAATGATGGCCTACACGACAATACTCATCCCTGGTACACAAGATGTCAAACTCCTAACTATATCCCGATTGGAGTTTTTGAGAACTATATATGGCTCTTGATGTCGTAGACATGCTCACATGATCCATAATATATCATTATATTGTTTGTCATCTATATCGATCCTTTCAGAGTGGAAAATCAAAGGAATAAGCTTGCAAGGCCATTTTAGTGGCAGGTCCCAGTTTGGAAAATTGGGATTTGAAACCTTCCAAGACCATTTTTAGGCATCAAACAACATTTTTTTGGGTTAAAATTTTCGCTACTTAGTTTGGACACGATGACTCTATTCTATGCATCGATACATTTCCAATGGTGCAAAAATGGCATCAATTAGAGTTCGCATGCAAAATGTATGCCTCATGCAAGTTGACCTATCGTGTTGACCGCCATGGTACAAGAGGATGCCACATTAGCCACCATTACTCATGCATATGGGGATATCTACTTGTGTAGTTTCAAGAATATTCTAGAATATTCAAAACCCTATCAAAATTGAGGGTAACTGAGGAAGTCGAAAACATATCCCTAGATGGCTATCAGGCTATGTTAAATATCAGGACACTAAGAGGAGAAGGGGTTTCATTATTTTTCATTGTATCTTGTTCCATAGATGAGAAAAACATATGAGAGTGGTATTCTGTGGGAATAACAGAGGAGTATAGATTCTATAGTAGTCATATAGGCCACAGGTCAAAGGAAACTCCACAAAGAGTGGCTCTTTCCTTATACTAGCATTATTTATTTACCAAAGAAAAGATAGTAGAGCAGTCTCACCTTCTAGCTAGGTTTTCTCTCATATTGGGTTTCCTAAGTCATATATTGTGTTTATTTTTGGATGGTCTGAATGTGTTTTATAGTTGTCTATTATTTTGTGTTTTATCTATTTTATTAGTAACTAAATATTCTGGATATCTAAAGGAGATTAACCTTAATAGTAAAGATTTCAATATTTTATTAGATCTGTTGTGATGAATTGTTCCAGTGGAATATCCACTACAGTTTATAGATCATATTGGTATCAGAGAAGGATTTTATTTTGGCTATTTTTGGGAAGTTGCAAGATCCAAGAATCAGATTAAGGAGAAGTCACAGAATCCCTAGCCATGGTGGACTAGTATGTTCATAATAACCCTCGATATCTAGAAGAAGAGATATTTGAGCGATTGGAAGCACAAGTTGCCAACATGAATCGCAATATGAACCTCCTCATGGAATTTCCAACAAGAAATCTTGGACCATTTGAATATGATGGAGGATCTATCTTAGAGAATAGATTGAAGGGGAAATTAGAATATCACCAAGAAAAGAAGTCATGGAAAGAATCTTAAAAAAGAGAAGTGGAGTTTGAGTGTTGTGAACCCTTTAAAATCCCTATCCAAGATGGAATTGAAAGTGGACATAAATCCATATCAAGGTGAGATCGATGCATTAAAATTGAATCATTGGTTGCAACATGTTGGATGCAGGCCTAATCAAGAACAAAGGCTATTTTTGGAGGAGAATCATGCAACGAGGAAAGATAAACGGGAAGGAAATGAAGCATGTGTAAGAAAAGCAAGTGAGGCAAGCATTCAAGGAATACCTAAAGATGATAGGGTTAGGGTTTTTGTAATGTATTGTAATGGCTAGTGAGCCAAGGATATAAATAAGTAGTACTAGGCAATAAACAGGGAGACACAGAGAGACATAAGGGGGGGATATACAAAAATGCATAGAGGAAAAGAGAGATGTAAGAATTGTATGAGTCGTTAAGATGATGAGCTAGGGAGGTAGTGAGTGACTCAATCATGAGGGTTAGATCGCAAGCTGTGGATCCTGGTGCGATCTAGTCATCCTCGCAAGGATCGAGGAGCCTGTGGAAAATGGTGAGATATAATATTGTAAACATGTGCATCATGATATATTTATGAACCATAATAAAATCTTGAGAGACAGATCTTTGTGGACATATCTTGGGAGGGGATGAAACATTGTAAAAACTATGTTATGTGAATGAATGTATGCATGTTTATGTTTGATTAATTGTTGAATTCTAGATGAATGAATTAACTAGTTAGATCTGGTATTCCACATGCATGAGTAGAATGATTAGTGTAAGAAGATGTTAGACGAATGAATAGATATTACAGAGTACAACTAAAGATCTCCGCTCATTCTCAGGTTGCAAACACATGAGTATTGTATCCACCCATACAATTATCTTGGGTGAGACTGCGCAATACACTCTGTGTTTTGCGTTTCCTTCTGGTCTACCAGAGGGGTTGATAGTTTTAAAGGGATTTTGTTGGGATATTATCAAACATGAACTAGGGTAAATCTATGATGGTAAGGTAGAATCAGAATAAACCATAAATAATCCTAAATGATAAGTGTAAGAAATCCAACAAATGGTACTGTTGCCGATTGTTTGGAATAAAATGGGATTGAGTATGTGAGATTTGTGGAATATGCATCAAAACAATGTCGACTCAGA
Source organism: Picea sitchensis (assembly GCA_010110895.2). Lineage (NCBI taxonomy): Eukaryota > Viridiplantae > Streptophyta > Pinopsida > Pinales > Pinaceae > Picea > Picea sitchensis. The sequence continues at coordinate 50,175 of SNQJ01S0089457.1, forward strand.
CAAAAATTCGTTGAGAGAATGAGATTCTAAAAGGGAATGTTGAGACCGTGGAATATAACAAAGACATAGATAGAGATTTGGTTGAAGACAAAGGAGCTAGAGTTTGTGCATAAAGATAACAAAAATCTGAAGTTGACATCGTTCAAATATTTGACAAGTACGTATTCAATGACTTGGATGCAGTCTTTTTTTGTGACTCCCGCATGTATTGTAGGAGTAGATAAAAATATTGAAAGAAAACCATCTTACAAATCAGATCAGACAACTAGAATGGAATCCTGAAGATATCACACAATTACAACAAGTTGATAATATGTTTACACGTGCAGTTGATTTATGGTTAGACAACATTGTTGTAGGATTTATCACAGAATTTGCAATAGATACAACGAAGTCTTACAAAGACGTTGAGAAAAAGTTCTTGAAGGGACCTCGAGGTAGGTACATCAGATCATTATATACTTCCATTAAGATATTACTATATAACAAAGGTGTAATGAAAATGGAGTCAGACAACTAAACTTCCCTACGTGCATGGGGGAAGGGGGGACTCACTGACATGAAAAGGAGAAATTTAATGAGAAGTGGATAAAGGAAAGAAGGAGGAGGCCTTGGACCCAATTATGATGGATGAAGGCCATATCAAGTGGATCATGGAAACAACTAGAAAGATGCACAATGGAGTACCCTACCAATATAAGGTGAACATGAAGAAGAGAGTTGTAGCCGCGAGGGAAGGCTTGGCAAGTGATGGAGAGGAGGTAGAGGATATCCAAGATGTGAAGAATATTGAGGAAATCATTTACACGACATATGAGAGGAAGAAGATAGGTTCAATATCGAAGATAGAAGGAAACACTCCTATCCATATCAATGTCAATGTGGAACCCATAAACCCATGTGCGACTAATACACCAAGAAGAGCACCACCATTTAGACAACCGAATTTCGGGCGAAGGAAGATAACATGAAGTACATCTACACAAGGAACAACAATTGGGGGAGCTAGTTCAGGAAACATTAGTCAATTATCTACACTATGCAGAGGTAGTAGTTCAACATTCAGGATGGCAGGACATGATCCCCCCATCAGGTTACCAGAATTCAAAGGGGAGGTGTCAGAGGACCTGGAGAAGCACCTATTTATCTATTCAAATATATGGAAAGAGAAACAGATCATAGATGAGGACACTAAAATTTCACATTTATCTATCATGCTAAGAGATCATGCACTGGATTGGTACATGAGTTTAGCTACGAACAATCCACCAGGGACAACCAAAATGATTGGAGATATCAAGAATTTATTGATAAATGAGTTCCAGGAGCCTAGTTCAGAGGATCAATACATGAATTATATGATAGATATTATACAAAAACTAGGAGAATCTGTATGGGATATTGACCAGAGATTCAAACAATTGAAAGAAAAGCTAAAATATGTCATGACCAATATGCATCATAGGCATATGTTCATCAATTCACTGCTACCACACTTGAAATATCCATTGCAAAAAAAAAAAATTCATACACAGGAAGAGGCTCTACATGCATCCCTACAATAGGAAGATAACCAATATCAGAAGACAAATCTAGCCATAGAGGAGTTGAAGGAGGATCTAAAGAACATAATGTTCCAACTAAACCAGAACAAAGGTAAGGAGAAAAGAGAATTCATTTGGTGTACCACATGTAGGACAGAAGGACACAATCAGAACGAATGTCCAACATTCACGCAGTACATGGAAGCATGAATGCCAAACCCATTTCCAAAAGGAGGACTATGGTGTGAGATTTGTAAGAAATAGGGTCATGATCCATACCACTACCCAAAGATGCAGAAGTACCAGACAGTGCCGAAGAGATCGTATTGCAAAATTTTCAATTCAGTAGGCCAGGATGACAAAGATTGTAGAACCATGGACCTCATGCGGGAAAGAACATCAGATGCATACATGGTGCAGGCATAAATTATGACTGATAAATTTGCACCTTAGTTTAACCAAGTATCGGCCCCATATAAGACTACACAATAGTAGTATAACACTGTGCAACAACAATATAACACTATGCAACCGCAATACAATACCGCGGAACCACACTAGAATACCGCGCAGTATAACCAAATGCCTCAGTATAATGTGCCATGAGGGGATCGAGATATCATAGATTCAAGTAGTGGATAGAAAAAATGCTACTAATAAACCAATTATAAAGCTCACCATGAAAGAGATGAACTATTGCAATGTTATAGGTGACTTAGTGGAGGATTTGGATCCTTGGAGCACCAACCACTGTAAAAAATTGCTTGGAGATCCATATAGAAATAGAGGTCCAACACCATAAGCTAATTGTAAGTCACATGCTAATGGATTTTTTGAGAAACCATCCCACCAAGCTGCAATGGATTGCAGGTTTAGACACCCAAATGTAATTCCTGGAAAAAAAATGAGATTTGATGGAAGTTTAAAGACCCTAACACCCTAGTCGACTTCATATTTCTTGCTAATGATATGTTTTATACATTATACGAGTCACAATCTATGGGTCTAATACAAATTGATGTGATCATGTTAGCTCAAACAATGAATAACAAGATGAAAATGGAAGAAATAAGAGAGGAGGCTTTGCAAAAGATTGTACAAATGCACTACAAATGTATCTTAAATAGGAAAAACAAAGTGATCAATACTTAACCATATCAACGGGTTAATATTTTGATAATTCATGATCCTGTTAATAGGGAAATGATATGGCCCGTAGGGGTGTAGACCGATTGGCAAGTGCCGTGTAAATGGAAGGAACTATGTAAATGAGGTCTCAAGGTCGATTCTCACCCCGATTTACTCGGAGGGCGTGCTTGCGGGCTGTGC
>SNQJ01S0089458.1:0-15222 GCA_010110895.2 Picea sitchensis
GTATCATGTTTTCCGTTGTGTAAATGAATTACTGTTGCATGCTATGGTTTGTTAATGGTAACAGTAACTTATATATATATTTTACTCTGTGAATTAAGTGTGTTTAATTCTAGTTAAATGCATTTGTTTTTACATCCATGTAATGAATGGTAAATTGAGAGGTTTGGGTGAACCTGGGTAGTGAATTGGTACACTACAGTATGTGTGGAGGAAGGTAGTGAGGCAGAAAGAGCAGGGAAATGTAGCATAACAGTGATGAGACTGGTAAGTCGTTGATGAACATTATATCACTGTAATAAGTTTTAGTAGAAAAGATTTATATTTCAGGGTGGTTGGGAGGTGCTAGGGAGGATTGTTGTCCTCAGAGGTTCAAGTGGGTGCTTAAACATAGGGAGTTGTATCTTCCATCTGGTTGCATCCAGAGAAACCAAGGTGGTAGGGTGGTGCAAGGGAGAACATTGGTTCTTTGATATATAGATCAGTGCCTGTGTAACTGGAAGTTGGTGCTTCCATCCAGTTGGTGCTGGAACTCTTAGGGAGTTGGTGCTTCCTTCTAGTGGGTGTTAGAGAAACCAGGGAGTTTGTGCTCCCTTCTAGTGGGTGCTAGAGAAACCAGGGAGTCGGTGCTTCCTTCTAGTGGGTGCTAGAGAAACCAGGGAGTTGATGCTTCCTTCTAGTGGGTGCTAGAGAAACCAGGGAGTTGGTGCTTCCTTCTAATGGGTGCTAGAGAAACTAGGGAGTTGGTGCTTCCTTCTAGTGGGTGTTAGAGAAACCAGGGAGTTGGTGCTTCCTTCTAGTAGGTACTAGAGAAAACAAAGAGTTGGTGCTCTCAGTAAGTTGCAGCTTCCAAAATAGAGGTTGTAGCCTCATTATGAGTTGGTGCTCATAAGTATGATAATGTACAGAATGTAAAGATTACTTATCATATAAAGAAGAAGAGGTTTTTACCCTTTATGGGTTTCCTCAGAAAATATTTGTCTTTGTGTATCTCATATGTGTGAATGATGTTGAATGTTCTATTGCTTACTTCTCTGCATTATTGTGATTGTCATTGAGTGCTCTATAAAGATTTTAAAATAAGCATAATTGTTTGAGTGCAGTAACAACTGATTCACCCCCCCCCCCTCCTCTCAGTTGTCCAACATTATGATGCAAATTCAATGTATTATCCAAGAAGACATGGCAATGTATGGGAGATCCCACATTAGGATATTCAACCGTTCAACTGAAACTAGCAAATCAACACAAATTTCTACTAATTGGGAGACTAAAAGGAGAGACAATAGACCTAGATGGAGTGTGCACTAAATCTAACTTCGAAGAAATAGAGATAGTGGATGGTACAACACCTTATCCAACATTTCTTAGTTGGCATTTCATAACCATGCCATAATCAACTTAAAGACATGGAAAATGACCTTCGAGTCAAGAGAATACAGGGTCATTGCACCATTAGACCCATCACAAGGGGAATTGTTCGTAGAGCCTATTTGCTTAGACCTGGAGGAGATTAGCTAGTTGTACAAAAAAACTGCATGAGATGAGGATTACATAAACCCAACTACATATGGGATACTCAGTTGGTAGAGCATCACCTCATGTGTGTCAGACTCAGATACAGGTTTGGAAAATTGGCAACAAAGGATACACGAAGTTTGCACAAGAAGATGCACAAGAATATACCACGCAGTAAGATGGGTAGGTACGAAGATAAGGGAACCACCCAACTTCCATGGGGTGAATGATCTAGAAGCATTCTTGACACGCTACGAATATTAATTTTTAGAAAATCGAAGACTCTTAACACTAGATATAACACTCAAGGCCACACCTGGAAGATGGTAGGGCGTAGAAACAAAAAGCAACCAACAACAGAAATATGATGGACATGGGGCACCAATGGAACACTTGGAGAAGTGCAGAGCACTGTGGAAAATGACACCCCTAGAGGAATGGCATCGTCATTTTGTACACACATTAGAGGGAATCCGAACAAACTGGTATATAGACTAGGAATCACATAGAGGAACTACGAGTTGGAAAATACTACAACAAAAATTTACAGTCACTTTCTCATTTGAGCATGATAATGCCAACATAGATGCAACACTTAAACAAATAAGAGGGGTAATATTCATTAAGGAACCAAAAGTTGAACTCATAACAGAAGAATAAACAGACAATGAAATAACTATTGTCATGCTACCATGTGCAGGTTGAAGTACCAGATCACGATGACCCACGTGATATTCAAATTGAGGAATTTGAAGGTGAAAGAGAAGTGGAAGATCCACTGCTAGAATCAAAAGTAATTGTTGTGCCAATCAGGGTGAAGAAAGTCAACATTGGGACATTTGGGAATCCAAAAATGGCCAACATTGGAGACTACTGGGATGAGCAAACAGTAGAAAGCATAATAGAGTTATCGTGTGAGTACAACGACCTATTCCCCACAACGTTCATAGAAATGAAAGGCATAGTGGGAGAGATAGGTTAAATGAAAATAACGCACAGAGCTGAGGCAAGACCGATCAGACAACGACCATATAGACTAAATCCGATATATAAACAAAAATTCAAAGTTGAGATCGATAGGATGTTGGAGGCTGAAATCATAGAACCTGTAGAAGACTCAAAATGGATAAGCCTGATGGCAGATTAGGAGAAACAACAAGGGCGGATAAGAATATGTGTTGACTTTATGAATTTGAATGATGCGTGCCTACATGACATGTTCCCTACACATTTCACGGATGAGGTGTTGGAGAATGTAGGAGGACAAAAAGTTTATTCATCCACCAATGGATTTTCAAGATACCATTAGATCAAGATAGCACCAAAAGACAGATACAAGAACACTTTTTATATAGAATGTGGATCCTGCTACTACACAGTCATGTCATTTGGGCTGAAGAATGCACCAACAATATTCTCCAGAGTATTCATAGCTGCATTTAAAGAATTTATCCACCAGTCTCTAGAGATATATTTGGACGATTGGACAGTCTATAGTCTGTTGAAATACCATGTAGAGGTCTTGTGTCTGATGTTAGAAATATGAAGGCAGTGCCATATATCGTTAAACATCAAGAAGTGCATATTCAAGAAACCTTTTGGGATACTATTGGGCCATATAGTATGCAAGCAAGGTTTGCTAGTAGATCCTGCCAAGATCACAGTAATTTTTAACCTGCCACCACCAAAAACAATCCATCAATTGAGAGAGACATTAGGACACACAAGATCTACAGTAAATTTATAAAAGGGTACATGCAGATCACTGCGCCAATGGAGAAACTACTAAGGAAAGACAAAAAGTTCCAGTGGAATGAGGATTGTCAACATGGTCTGGATACAGTGAAAGAAAATATTGTAACTGCACCACTGCTAGTATTCCCAGACTAGGAGAAGAAATTCCACATACATGTAGATGCATCAGCCATAGCACTTGGAGCTATTCTGGCACATCCAGGAGCAAGAGAATTAGATCATCCTATAGCATTTGCTAGCAAAAAACTATTAGAATCAGAGTAGAACTACAACACTACAGAGAGGGAAGGCCTAGCTATGGTCTGCGTGCTCCAAAAGTCCAGACATTACTTACTGGGAAAACATTTCAAGATGTTCACAGACCATTCAATGCTAAAATACCTAGGAAACAAGCCAGTGTTGGGGGGGAGAATTTGCAAATGGCTATCGTTTTTTCAAGAATTTGATTTTGAAGTAATAGTCAAGCCAGGGAAGTAAAACGCAGGATGATATCACCTATCCAGGATCATGAATGGGGAGGAACCTACAAATCTAGAGGAAAACTTTTCAAACGCACAATTATTTTCCTTCCATATCACCAATGAATACTTTGCAGACATTAGACAGTACTTGAGTACAGGGACTGTGCCATAGGAATATAACACCGCGAAAAAGAAAAACCTGGTATTCTGGGCTGCAGACTATCAGTTTATTGCAGGACACTTATACAAAATGGGCGCAGATAACATCTTGATATGATGTGTTCTAGAACATGAAAGACCAATAATTTTAGCAGAAGCCCATGAGGGAATAGCAGGAGGACCTTACGCAGGAAAATCTACCACGTAGAAGGTATTGCGCGCAGGACTATGGTGGCCAACTATTCATGGGGACTCAAAGGAGTACTACCAAAAATGTGATGTAAACCGAATAGAAGGGACGAGATGCCCCTGCGACCACATGTAACCTTGCAAACATTTGAAAAATGGGTAATAGATTTTCTGGGGCCAATAAACCCTCCAACAAAAAGGACCAGAGCAAGGTACATTATCATCATGAATGAATACCTGACAAGATGGGCGAAAGTATCAGCAATCAAATATTGCAGCGCAGAGACAACAACACACTTCCTGTTCGAGTAAGTGATCACTAGATTTGGTTTCACCAAGATTTTGATGAGTGACCAAGGCACTCACTTCATTAACAGTACTATTAAGGCTATGACTAAATAATTTGAAGTTCATCATCAAAAGATTACACCATATCATCCTCAAGCAAATGGCACAGTGGAAGCCTTTAACAAGATCCTTGAAAATGTACTGACAAAGATCTATAACATTAATAGGGATGATTGGGACCTAAATATAGGAGCAGTATTATGGGCATACAAGACTACATGCAAGAAATTGGTAGGACAAATGCCATTCAGATTGGTATATGGACAAGAAGCAATGGTGCCACTGGAATTTATGGTACCTAGTCTGCACATAACAACAATTACAAACATGACAGTATGAGGCGCAGTATATTATAGGCTGAATCAACTGATGATCATGGAGGAGGACAAGATTCTAGCAGTGTCTCACCAAGAAGTCCAGAAAGCAAGGTAAAAATCTTGGCATGATAGACATATCAAGAAGAAAAATTTCAAGAAAGGAGACTTAGTGTTAATGTATGACAGTAAATCCCTTCAGCATCCAGAAAAAATCAGAATGCATTGGTTAGGACCATACGAAGTAAAAACTATCACAGCTGGGGGAGATGTATAGTTGAAGGGTTTAGGAGGCACATAACTCAGAGGGATGATCAATGGGAGCATACTGAAGCTGTATAGGGACAGTCGATCCCTTAGCACTTGAAAAAAAAAATACTGCATCATGCTAGACATTTTCAAGAGAACACTAGAGGTATAGTGCATCGAAATAAAATGAGCACACACACTCGACAATGCTAGCCCGACGGAGACAAGGAAAAAGGTCATTACAAAGAGGAAACAATGGGAAAGACGGATACGGCAAAGGAAGTGCCAACTTACAATGGCTATCAGAATTGAATGCCATAAACGACTTACGGGATGTCGCATTAATCACACCAACTGGCGATGGAAAGGGAAATCAATGGAAAGTACGCGGGAACCAACGGTTCAATTAAAACACAATCGTCATAACGTCTCCAACAATATTCACATGCCTCCGATACAAAGAAAGAAAACAGGAGAGGAAAGGTTATTGTGAAATTAGGAAAGTCACAGAGCGATAGAGAATACAAAGAAGAGAGTTAAGGTTGCAGAGGTTGCAAAGGCCACTAAGCTCAATGAACAACAACCTTACCACCATGGAACCACCCAAATAGGGATAATCGAGTCAGACTATCAGAGGACCTCGAAGCAGCACCAAAGAACCACCTCCACCACAGGGAATTGAAAAAAAACCACCTCAGCCTCCAAAAGATGTCAATGTGGACAAAATCCCGTTGCCTGATGTGACACCAGGAAGCCCCACACCCATTGTGGACGAAACCTAATAGAAAACACCAATGAGCATGGACATTGATGCACCAGAAGAGGGACAATTCCAATACGTTGAGGACACAGGAAACCAAGTGCACCCCGAAAAAACTGAAGAATCCCTGAGAGCCAATGGGAAGGCCCCAAACCAGGCAGAAACAACTACACCGGAAAGGTCACAGACAACCATGTCGTAACATCTACATGAGGGAGCAGTAGAAGATGTCACCTGATGACCATATGAGTATGTAGAAGAGAGAACAATGGAATTTGGAACCTTGAGTCAACCACCATAGAAAAGGGCAAGTAGGCGGTACCAAGGTCATCGTGTAGGCAAGCCACCACAACCATTGTCTTGCCGCAAATTCTAGAAGGGGTACAAATAACAACAAATATGTTAGGCCACATGGAGAAATTGAGGTACTCATACCATGACGTGACAAACATAGAGAAAGTTACCAGAGTTCTCCAAGCAAGTCTACCTACAGAGTATGGGTATAGGATCCTTTGGTGAACCAATTAATCAATCAGTCCAGTGGGCATCAGGACTAGCCAAAAATGGGATTCTATGCCTATTGGACCTACCGCAATTTGGGAGGGGCCAATATGCAAACAACTACATCAAGCAACTGATGGAAGTCACCCATGGCGGATACCTATGGCTGGAGAAAATCGTCTCAATAGACATAGAGCTCATCACATACATCACAAGGATGCCATCATGAGGTGAGGATCCCGCATAGTTCCTTGAGGAAAAAATGAAGGAGAAATAATTGGATGAGAAAATAAAGAAGAAATATGGTACCGAAAGGGGGTCACACGGAATCATCATCAAGCGTAATAGTGATGTCGTGACAAGAATGGACACACAAATTATGGCATGCAAATTACTCAGGAAATTCCACAAGGAGGAAGTCTCGACTGGGGTTGTCGCAGCTGCAACACAGTGTGTAGAAGGCACCGCACTCAACCTGGCCCCTTATTTGTTGAATTTGTTCCTAGTCAACTGCAAGGATGTGTAGGATCTAGGGACATAATTTCATTATTCATGGCTACTCATCCTGATAGCCTTGTTTGGATGGAATGAGCCAAAGTATTCATTTTTTCCACTAGACCCAATCCCTGCCACGAAGCATGATACTTATTGCTCAGGTCTGCTTTGGACCCCAAGATTATAAAGGTGAATGCATCCATATTTGAAGGCTATCTCAACGACCTACAAGACAACATCGCCAACACCTAGAGGGTGATGCTAGAATCAATCACATAGTATCAAAGTATAGCCAACTTCAAAGCCACTAGACATGAAATGTGGATCTAAGCACGGAAATATCTCGACAATCAATGGATACAACTACACTACTATATCAAGGAGGCGGACATAGATATGGCCATTAAGGATTGGGATGATTATTGGAGGGTTCCATTCCTCAATCGAGAAATACCTACAGAAATACAGGAGGAGGAGGTAAGACATGAACAGATACATGTCAAAGAGATAACAGTTCCCAAGAGACCAAGGATATGTTAGAGAAAGGCACAATAGAAAAAAGGGGGGACATACAAGATAGGCTCCCAGGCAGGGAAGAAGAACAACACACAGTCGCCATAGGTACAACAAAAACATGTTGAGAAAACATTGGGAACTACATCAAGTGCTACTACACAAGAGAAATGCCAGACTAAGAGGCCAGTCATCTAGATAGGGGATGCACACAAGAAGGTGAAGGCACACAAAACTCCCCCAGAATACACGATCACCGAGGATGATGTGAACATGGTGGCCCAAATGATCTAGGATTGCACAGTCAAAGATTTTGATAATGATGCATGCCAAAGGGACATAATTGAGGAAGAGATGGTACAAATGTGACAAATCCTCAAGCAACTCAGAGATGTGCAGGTGGCTGACAACAATGTAGAAACAACCCCATCAGCATCACAGGCAAGAGGCAAAGTTGGATCAAGTGAGGAGGAAAAGAGCCAGACGAAACCACAACCGAGCTCAACATTTCACGTCATACCTAGCATGATTCACATGGATGAGATCATGGGTAAAAAACCCCTAAAGGACTTGGCTCAAATGTAGTTGGTACTAACGTGGATACCAACCAAGGCCTTGTATAAACTGCAAGTCACCGTCACACAGGAGGTACAGTCTTGCGCACGCACATACGTAGCGGAATTGGAGTAGGAAAAGGACAATCAGGATGAGTTGGAATTGGTACTCGAGCAGACTCAGATTCATACCAAATATGAGAAAGACCACGCGAATAGGATGGAGAAGAAATTTGTTGTAGCCTATGAGAAAATCCCAAAGAGCATGCAGAAGACCGAGCTCACGGTGACATGGAACATTGATCAGATTGTGCAGACATTCGATCAATACAAAGAGGATATCGAGTACCTCTGGGAGAAGCTCACGCCTACCACTCCACTAGAGGTAAAGGAACAGAGGAAGTAGGAGGCAAAAACATAGATAAAGGATATAGAGCGACAAGTCCACGTGACAATCGACTTGTTCGAGAAAGAAGCACATCTCTGGATGAAGATGGAAGAGGATCATTAGGTCCAAGAGTGGGACCAAGAAGGAGAAACGATAAGCGTAGCGATCCAGGACCTCAAGTAGAGGCATAAGACAATGTCAATCACAGAGCATGTCAAAGGATCACAGGATATGAAGAAAATGCAAGAATAACTCATAGCTACGTAGACACATAAAAAGGAGCGCATGTCTCAAATGGAACCTCTTTAGGAGGGGGAAACAAAGGTCATTGCAAAGGTAGAGGAAGAAAAAATGAATATGTAACAAACCCGGGCAGAGTGCACAAGCTTGGTTAGCGACGAGATTGCAGTACAGGTATTTGATGCACTCAAGGAGAAGACCACGTAGGACCAAATGCAAGCAATGAAGTTCATGGAGAATTTTCAAGTGATCAAAAGAGAGATCGATGAAGCACACCCGGGTTAGGTGGCTCAGGATGAGTCACATGTTAGTGTTGGGGGCTTGTTGGAAGCAAGTTGAATCAGAAAGAAAGGTTATTTTTGGAATAAAGGCATGCAAGAGGAAAGACACAACTGGAAGGAAAATCAAAATGTGTGCATGCATGGAAGGCCTAATGATGCTAGTGTTAGGGTTTTTGTAATACATTGTAATGGTTGGTGAGCCAGAAATATAAATAGGTAGTATTGAGAAGAAGAGAAGGGGGATAATAGAGAGAGACACATCGAAAAGGAGAGAGGACATAGAGGAAGATTACTATAAGAACTATACGAATCATTAAGATGGTGAGCGAAGGAAGGAGGGAGTGACTCGATCTCGAGGGTTAGATCGTAGGATGAGGAACATGATGCGATCTAGTTAGCCTCGTAGGAATCAAGGAGCCTGTTTGAAAGAGGGAGAACTAAGATTATAAACATGCATGACGTGATATCTTTCTAAACCATAATAACAACCTAAGAGACATATCCTTGTGGACATAGCCCAGGAGGGTGTGAACCACAATAACACTGTATTGTGGGATTGAATGAATGTATCTTTGTGTCTAATTAATTGATGAATGTTGGATGAATGAAGTGATTAAGTAGATCTGGTATTTTACATGCATGCATAGAATAAATGTTATAATAGAATGTTAATAGACTAGATAGAGGTTGTGACGTACAAGCATAGATCTCGCTTAGTCCTAGGTTGCAAACACCTAAGTATTGCAGCCATCCATAAGAGTTATCTCGAGTCAGACTACACAGTACACTATGTGTACTGTGTTGCCTTCTCGATAACCAGAGGGGTCGATATTTTTTAAGGGATTTTGTTGGGAAGATTCTTGGTTATGAACTAGGGTCAATCTGTAATGGTAAATAAATAAAAGGGAATAGGAAAACCAACACATTGTGAATATTGCATTCTAAGTGAGGAGACTGTGAGAGAAAGAAGAGGAATTTACAACTGGTGTTCTGTAGGTTGTATCCCTTCATTTGTTGGATAATAATAAAGGAAGGACCTGACAATTTCTCTGGTGGACGTAGCCCACAATGGGTGAACCACGTATATATGTGTCTTTATTGTATTATGTATCTTTTGTGTTTTATTTCCGCATTTGTTTTATTTTATTGCTCTGTGATCTTGTTTTTCTAATAGACATTGATTAAATATTCAAGTGAAAGGGAAAGGAGGCTGTCAAAACTTATAGAATTCGAAGAAGATCGTTTTTTCGTTTGTTTCCATCAATAGGTTCAAAAAGTGTCGGAGAAAGCTTGGCATGAAAGAAATATCAAGCAGAATAAGTTTTAGACAAGAAACGTAGTATTACTCTATGATATTAAATTTCTATAGCATCTAGGGAGGTTCTAGATGCATTGGTTAGGACCATACATGATAAGGTTCCTTACAAAATCATGTGTTGTTCAGTTTGAAAAAATGAATGGAGAAGTTATGGAAGGATTGGTTAATGGTAGTTGACTGAAACCATATAGGGACAGTCATGATTTCATGCACTAGTCCAAACTGCACAGAACATGTACCATAGAACTTGTATTATAGTATATTATAGCAAGAAAATGGAAAAGAAGAAAAAATTCAATAAAAAGTGTTCGAGGTATGAGGCAGACAGTTGGAAGGAAGCATAGAATTATTGTTCAAATAGTTCAACCATAGAATGCCACTAAGATGAAGTAAATAGGGATCACACATGTGGAAGAAGGAAGACTGAAATGCGAAAGAAGCATATGGAAAAAGTAATAAAACAATTTCAGCCCATCCATGATAGGACATTCCATAAAGAGAGAACACGAGGGCGAAGTAGTGGCATCACGTAGCCATTAATGAAGATTGACAAGAAGATTTTGACAGGTTGGAAAATATAACATATAATCCACCGAAGATATGAAGTTATTGAAGTGTTAAGGAAAGTAATAAATGCTAAGGAAAGTAGATTAGACCATAAGTTTGGGCATGAATGAGTTCAAAAACAACTGCAAACCAGGGAATAAAATAAGTTGAAGAGTCAAATGGGAAAAAGTTATTGTGATTTTCATTTCCATAGAGAGAAATGAAAGCAGAGAGAATAGATCCAAGTGAACATAGGAAAAATAAAAATAAGTTATTTGTAGAGAAGATCTACAGAGAACAATAGCACCACCCAAGGCAACAACGGCATCACCATCAACACCAAAGAAACAATGTAGTAAGCCACTAGTAGTACCAGTATAGGTAGAGACTCTAGGAGAATTAGAATTAGAGCCAAGTTTATCCAAATTTCCAAAGGAATACATACCACCAAGGAATTTGTTAGCGAAGTTGGTCCACTTACAGAAGGAAGAAAAGTATCCCCTTGTGGAGCCAGAAATTCCACTATGAGTTATAGTCGAAGAAGACATGTTAAGTGCAGTGCCGAGTCTAAAGTTAATTAATCATGACCTATCAGAAAAGAAGTTTCAAGGCTTATCCCCAAAAAAATATTTGAGGAAATTTATCTATCCAAAGACGTCATTTATCAATGTGGATCTAAAGACATGGGCATCATGATTGGAAAAATCAGGAATCCTGAACTTGTTACAAATCCCACATTTTGGTAGCACCAATAAGATAAATGCATATGTGAATATGTTGTTAAGTTGCGTTCATGGCGAATACCTATGGTAGGATAGACCCATGTCTATTGATATAGAGTTAATTGTGTCGATCATACGGTTTCCCACAGTAGGATAGGACCCATCAATATTGTTTACAGACAATTCAAATGAAAAATCATTGCTAGAGAAGATGAAGGAGAAGTTTAGTATGTTCAGAGTAGCATAGACTCGACGTAGCAAGAATCAACGATGAATGCCTCAATTTTTCCACACAACTGTTAACTTGAAAATTACTCAGAAAGTATCATAGGGATCAAATTCCATCATGAGTTATAGCAGCGACAAAAGAGTATGTCGAAAGAGAGTAGATGAAGTAGGCGACGTTCCTAGTCAACCATCTCCAGATAGACTGTAGTGAAGTGAAAGACATAGGTATAGAGTTTCACTATGCATGGTTGTTGATATTAATAGAATTAGTGGCTTGGAGGGAGCCAAAAGATTCACAATTTTTGTCAGCAACAAATAAGCCATGCTTAACATCAAGGTACATGAACTTGTGGCATACTGTGCACAAGGAGAGACAACTCAACGACAATATTAACTTCTCCATCTATAAGGAAACCATCATGGAAATAATTCAAAGGAAACTGGGTATACCACCACACATGGTAGAAGCATACAAGCTAGTTGCAGGATTTAAGGCACGGTGCCATCACATTTATATCCAAGTGAAGAAGGATCCATGTCAAGAATGGTTGCCTACATGATATCGGGTAACTAAGAAAGAGATGGGACACATAATGAAAGATTGGGATGATGATTGGAATATCCCAATGACAAAGACAGAGACAGATCAACCAATGAAACCAAGCCTTGATATAGAAGAAATATATGATGAAGAAAAAGAAGAATGGTACAACGAAGGAAATGGTGCAGGGGAAAAACAAAAAAGACAATCATGCACATGGGAGAGAAAAGAAAAGATTCAAACATGGAGAAAGTAGTCCCAGAATGAAAGAAAAGGAATGTTGCAAGGAAATTAGCCGTTCAATCCCTCACAAAAGATGAGTTGGAAAAAATTGCATACCAATTTAAGGAAGAAAAATATGAATCTTTTGAGCACATGGAAAAACAACAACAACAAAGGCATTTAGATATGAAAACACATATTGTTGCATTACGACAAATTTTTGAGACCAAGAGACTTGCACCAATACAAATAGGAAAAAAAGTGTAGGAAGAGAATACAACGTAGACAACTGAGGTGCAATAGATGAAATATATCATATCAGGAGAAAGACGAGTTATGAAGATAGCGATGTGAGCCTTAGAGTTCCCCATGGAAGAGTTGAAAGAGCAAGCCAAGGCACTAAGTCATATTGACTTAGTTTTATCTTAGTTGTCAGTCAAAGTATTATACAGATTACAAATGAGTGTGATAGAGGAACTTCAAGTTCACGCAGTGTCAAACTTAATGGAGTTGACAAAGATAGCCACATATAAAGACATGTTGCAAGCAGAATATGACCAACTTAGGTTGGAACAGGATGAGGCCACACAACTAGAAGAGAGAGTGAAACATATGGTCCAGGGGGTGTATAACACTATTTCATAAGTACCTAGGGAGGAAGACGCCCCATTGGAGGAACATGTGGAAAATTTGGGTGAAGCCATTTAGGGCTTCTACACTAAGATCAATGACTTAGAAGCATGACATATATCAGGCACTACCCAGAGGAAAGGAAGAAAAGAGAGAAATTGGAGATCACAACTTTAGAGAATATCAGAAGACTAGAAGCAAAATGTTCAAAATTGTATGCATAAAGCACGAGAGCTTTGACACAACTAACTGAAGATGTGGAATTGCAGGTGATTGGCTAGAAGTTACAAGCTACGCACGACAAAGTGTAGAATTTTAAGGAAGTAATGAGTACATTACCACCAATAGAGATGGTAATAACAATGGTAGAAAACGAAAAGATATACTAAAAAATGAATCAACTAAGGGAGGAGTAGTAGTCTTGCGCACACAAGATAGATACCTTGCAGGAAGAATCCTACAAGGTAACAATGGAATTAATAGCTACTCAGGGTCTAGTCAAGCACATAGTCCAGGAATGTGATTAAAACATGAAGACTCATATCACTGCATAGATGGTTGAGGAAATTGTGAAGCAGGAAACCTAATTCAAAGAAAATGTCTCAATGGCCAGAGATACATTACAAAAGATTTTGGCAACATGGAAGCAACCCTGAAGTGGCTCGGGATGAGCCACATGTGAGTGTTGGGGGCTTGTTGGATCAGATTATATTTGGAATTGCGCAAAAGAATATCACGCGACATTTTGGGGAAGGAGAAGTGTGTGTGGAAAGCAATTAGTGCATTTTAAGGAGTTAGCATGCAAGAGGTGGAAGTTAGTTATGAAATTTGTAGTATAGCTAGAGAGATAGTGGGGAGGGCTCAAAAGGCCCATATTAATAATAGTGGAGTGTAACATCCCCGACCATCCATGCCAGGCCATGCTACTCCAGAGAATGATTTTGTTCAATCTATGGAACATACTGTAACATACACAACATCCAACTGAGCTATGCCACATAAATTTTTCTGTATGCATGCAATTAAAACATATACACATAAAACTATTGCGGAACTTTATATATATAAAACGTAAACAAAAAAATGCATTTTGTAATTGCACGGATTCATACTGAAATAACAGTAAACACATACATGCAACATATACAGACAATACCCATAACTATAAAGACAATTATAATCACACATAGGATAAACCCACAAAAATAAACACGTAAATAATAATGCAACATGTAAATTTATCACACAGTTGATACTTATTTTGGTAAGAATATGACCAACTTCGTGTAGACCTTCCATGAACCTCCCAGCCTTATACCACACTTCTCATCACTCTCAGCAGTGGGTCACTCCCAAGCTGGGACTAAACTCCACCCGAGTAAAGGGATTTATAACCAGGATGACTATCTCAGGCAACATGAAAGACTCTGTCACATGTGACAAATCAAACTAACATCCTATAGTCTCTCATTCCCCACATGTCTATCCCACCCTCCCCTTCTCTACTCAACATTCCTTCGACCGCCCCACTTCCTTTCCAGGCTTGAGGAACAGATCGAACATGAAGTCTCAGAGACCTGTAGCTACAGTTTAACACCTTCAGGAAATCAATTTCCATCAATTCTCTCACCCAGAGAGAAATTTCTCACAGGCCTAAAAGCTCGCCTCTTCAGTATCCCACTGGCCTGACAACTCGCTTCTTCAATCCAGCTCCCAAGCTAACCAGGTACAAAAACATGTATGGTTATGGATATAAGTTTAGGTAAAGTGACATGAAGGTATGGAAGATAGCTCCATAAGTGTCTGAATGCTCATGGATGATTGAACATATGACTGAATGATGGGAGCCAGGATGGAAAGAATGATGGGAAATGAACTAGATCCAAACAATATGTATGCATGTCCCCAACTTAACACTTGTCATGTTGGGAGCTACTTTGGCCCACTTGTCCCCAACATTATAAATTAGGATAAAATAATTATCCATAATTTATGTGATCCAGGTGGATATCGTCGGCCACCCACCTTTTTTGACTGGCTCAAAACAATTTTCTGGAAATCTTGGCAATTTACTATTTTTAGTAGTTTTTAACTTCTGGGGCCATTTTGAGGGCCCAAATGAAGGTTTTTCAATATATAGGTTCTCAATGATAGCCAAATGCATAATTGATCCCCCATAATGAATCTCCTCGATAATACCTTTCCAACGAGCTATCACACACCTAAAACAGAAATCGTATGCAAAAGTTACGACCCCGGGAAGTTGATGTACTCACTTACCCAAACAAGGCCC
>SNQJ01S0089458.1:15272-33210 GCA_010110895.2 Picea sitchensis
TGGTGCTTCATCTCCTAGGGTTAGGTTTTTGGATGTCTAGGGTTTTTGGCATTCCTGTTTATTGTAAAAATGCCTTCAAAGCGTCATTGTAACCATCTTCTTGTGAATGGGCGTAGCCGTCACATCTCTTATCAGAGATAAGCTGCCACCATTCTAGCGAGTCTTTCACTCTGTATTTTTACAGTCTTTGTACATTTATTTCATTAATAGATATCGTTTATTACTCTATATTTATGTTTATGGTTGCATCTCTGATATATTTATGTTATCTTATTGAATATCTACAATATCTCTGTGCATTTCTTTATTATATCTCCGCTCGCATTTTGTGCCGAAAATAATCTGGATCATTATGATTTAAGAAATATTAATATAATATTCCTTTTTGTCTTAAGATCCCTAGCTTAGCCCCTTTCCCTTAAATTTTATCCCCCACCCTTTCCCTAACTATTGGAGTTTAGTCCCCCATACTCTTTTATCATGGTCGGTCTACACGCAACGATGTATTTTATATTAATGTTGAGACATATACAAAAGTAGGGGCACTGGCCTTTAACATCTAGCCTCTCCAGCCTAATAATCACAAAATTGACTCACTAGCCTATAAAACACAACATATACATAAAAGCTCCTTGGCGTCAAAATCGCGTGCACTTAAGTTGTTGCGCGCGGTATCCTGGAATGTGCACACTTCCTTATTTTACTACGAAGTACATGCACGCACTATGCCATGAAAGGTGCATACAAAAATGATGTCAAACAACTCACCAGCTTAAGTACAATTTTATTTTACATTTACAATTGGGTTCAGCCTAGGGATATTACATGGAGGCCATTCATTGTAAGGTGGACTAGGTCCACTATATTATTAAATAAGGCCCAGTTTGGTAGTTAGATATACTAAATGTAAGAAGACTTCTTAGAAGGTTTCGCTTCTAAAAGGTTCCTCCTCTAGAATGTTCTTAGGTGATTGGTAGCACTATATAAATGGGTTCAAGCAATGTAATGAAGTGTGAAGAGAATTATTGCATTTGGAGCTTGTAGCTCAATAGGAGGATTCCCCCTCAAAGAGGCAAGTGAACGTGAAAGGATCCCTTCCATAATAGGATCCATTTTATGGTATTTCCCTACCCTAAGGGTTTGATAATAATAAAGTGTGATTCTTGTATATTGTTCTACGAATATATTGTGGTGTTTCTTTATACAATTATTTTTTTTATAATAATTGGTATTAGAGCTCCTTCCTTGGCCAAAGAATTGTGGGATTTTTTTTTTCTATTTTTGTAGATTTTTTCAGAGAAGAAAAAGAGGGTCGCGACATTCCAAACCACTCCTATAGTGTTCTATGTGGAATTTGTAGAATCTAGTTGTATATCTGATATCATCTCAGAAGAAAAACCAATTTAAAAGAAAAACGCGTATGAAATAGAGTCCGGAAAGCGAAGATATCATAATTTTAAAATATCTTCATTTCAAGGTTTTTTCCATGGATGACTGCGCAATTTTTCAGATTTGTATAACATCTGGGGTCAAGTTTTCCCAAATAAATTATATATATGATTTCCTCTCACAATTTCACCCAATTTCAAAAAAACAATCGTTTGAATTGGAACTCCAAAAGTGAAGATATTGCCAACTTAAAATCGAACATTTTCTAGGGTCTTAGTGATGACAGTGGGACTACAGAAACCACAACTTTTCACATAGTGCTCATATTGCTACTAGATCAATGCCATTGGATAGATAATTTCCAGATATTTCTTTTGGTATACTATGTTTGGTGTTTCCAATGGATCTTCACTTTCAAACCCTCGAGAAAATTCTATAGAAGATTGAAGCATTCCAAGCCCAAATGCATGACACAATGCGTGACTTTCAAGATGGCATGAGGGATATTTTTCACGTATTCACGAGTCTTTAGCCAAAATGAAGGAGGAATATACTATGAAAAACATCATGGATGAATATCATCAAGAAGTGGATATTTGGTATGATTTTATGGTCAATTATGATTATTGGTATATGGATAGTTGTCATTTATGGGATGAAAACCACTTCCATGTTCTATTTGATGACTCTACTCCATCTCATGTAGAACCCATACTCGAGAGTACAAAAAAACATTCTCTGCATATTATTCTTGAATATTTTATTCTTCGGTAGTAGTGGATGAATTCTTGGTGGGTTCCACATATTTCGACCCACATGAACAATGTAGATATTTGGAGCATGATTTTCATATGCTTCCTGAGTTTGGATATATTAAGCATGGAGTTCACATGAGCACTTGAACATGGAACCCAGGTTTATAGTGGTGGTTGGACTACTTGAGCATGGTGTCTCACATTTCTACATGGGACCCTAATTCTCTAGCCTACTTCAACACTATGGTCCACATCTACCCATGGTGTTATCACTGAAATTTCATCTGCAAATGGTTACAAGAATTCAGCATCGCCAAACAGTTATGAGGTCACCCATGGACCAAAGTTATCACAAAAGAATTTCCAAAGGGTAAAAAACTACACAACCAGTAACAAAATTAAAGTGCACTATGACTACACAGGGCTCGTGCGCACATGCGCAAAACAAAAACATGGGAAACACGCACATGCGCCCGATGCACGACTGTTGTTGCAAAAAGCCGCGCACCTGAGAAATGACGCATTTATGAGAGTGGTCGGCCTCCCACCCATTTCTGGTTCAGCTTCCAAGTTGATTTGACACTCAAATCTGGACTGGATTTGACTGGGTGGCTGGTCAAAGACCTAAAAATGCCCTAATTAGCCTCTTTACACACTACAAGCTGGTTGCATAATACCTCAAAGAGGTGTTATAAAAAGGCCATGGGTGCTCTTCAATTTTCAAGGAATTTAATAGCAAATTTATGCTGCCACTATTCTCTTGAGAAATCTTCTATTCTCATCAAGAGTATGCTAGCATCATTGCATTGGGCAATCCATCTCACCCCTTGAGTGGATTAGCAAAGAATTATTTCACCATTTTCATTTTCAAAGTTGTAAGAAGAGCTTATTTGTGGGGGTCCAAGAGCCCTCACTTGGAGGAAGAATGGACTCATAGTCCTCTTTCTTCTCGGTGTTTTCTTTCACTAATATCCTGCAATGCCCACCAAACTACCTTCAGACATCCCCAAATTTGAAGGAAAGGCAGGTGATGACCCTGCCAACCATGTCATGACTTTCCACCTATGGTGCTCTTCCAACATCATTATGGATGATTCCATCATACTATGATTATTTCAATGCACACTCACTGGCCCATCAGCCAAATGGTATGTACACGAAAAATTGGGATCCCATGCGACTTTCGAGTCCTTGGCCAAAGCATTTTTGACCTTCTTTCAATTACCAATCCGCCATGACAATGGTCTTGAACTACTCTCTAATTTCAACCAAACCTCAGCCACACATATCGCTGATCACATTCATGAGTGGCGTAGACGACATAGTTTGTGAAAAGAAGAAACCATCAAACAACAGTGTCTTGACTGGTTTCTCAAATCACTTGTCTCTCTCCTCGGTAAAGATGTAGCTTCCACCTTCCCTCAATTTGAATAAGAAGCTATCAGCAAGGCTCAACAATACGGCCTCATATATTCACAATCAGGGTACTTATACACAGTACTTCCTAAACTCCCCAAACCCATGCCATTCGGTCAAGACAAACCTGGGATGTCTCACTCAGCAGACGGATTGATTGGTAATACCACACACCACAGTCCTCAACCCAAACCACCACCAATGTATGGCACACCTCAATATCCGTTGGCGTATGGGGGAACCTCTTATTACCCCCCACCCCCTTATCAACATCCATACCCTATTGCTATTCCTCCACCCATCAGTGGGCCACTGTTGGCACCCTTAATACACCCCCCTATCCAGACAAGTTCTAGTACCCCCTCTACCTCATCTTATACTTTAAGTACTAGCGAAAGTGCCACACCTTCCTACATGCCTTACGGATAACAAATCCCACAGAATCCGTACTTTCCATTTCCTGGTCCACCACAACCCATGGTCCCCCCACACCCTCACACTGGGGTGAATTTTGTTCAACCCTCTCCCATTCAACAATATCAAAATTTCGAACAGATGAGTACGGAAAATCCGACCCATCCGTTGAATAATGCCAAAAAGAAAGGAGGGAATAGGAACAATAACAACCCAGGCCAAGGCAGGAACCAACCCCAACAAAACCAACCCACTGGGGGAAACCAGAACCAAGAGAATCAGAACCCCTAGGGGGGCAATAACAACAAGCGTCAAGGAAGAAATAACAATACTATTAAAACCAACTTCCCTTGTGCCCTTTGTGGTGAGTTTGGTCATTATACTCATAATTGCCCCCAAATCGCTGATTTTAAATGGCTGAAAGACTCAGGCAGTCTACCACATCCTCCAACACAGCCTGCCCCTCAGTGGGCCCCACAACAATACATGCAACAACCCCCTTTAGCCGTGCTGCAGAATCCCATTCCACACCAAGGTGTGATGAACACCCAACATTACACACAACCTACCCCACCTAGGTTGGGCCAGTATCTCAATCCAAACAATCCTGCAGATCATACCATCCTCCTCACCAGTGAGGAAGAAATCCTTCTGCAAACACGTAATCGTCAGTACCATGCACCTGCTAAGTCTCCTCCCATTCCTCCATAAACAATCCCCGCACCAACAGGACCCCCGTTGGTGATCCCTCTCCCTAACGTAGAACCACCTCTTTGCATCCCATTGTGCAGGAATGTCCACAACCCATAGGCTAGGGCAACTCATAATTACATTTTGGTTGATGACTTAGCACAATCCCCGGCTGCCATGTTAGTCTTAGAAGTCCTTCAGACTTGTCCCACTCAGTGGAAATCATTACTTTCCGCCTTGGGGGTAGTCGACCCCGTAGATACTCGACTCATTACATTTGATCTCGACAACGAAGAACCTCACCTTCCCACTCTAATCGCTTTTCAAATCCCAGTAAAAATTTGGAACATTACAATTCATCAGTGCATCATCGATGAAGGTGCATCCACATGCATTATGTCCAAATCTGTATGGAAGAAACTTGGTTCCCCCAAACTCATACCATCTGCCATTACCTTACGAGATTATGATGAATGACCATTGTCTCCTGAAGGGATCTTCCAAAATGTCCCTGTAGAACTCAGGGGCAAGACTATTCTCATCGACATTGAAGTTATTGATGCCCCACTCGATTATAATATCCTGTTCGGTCGTAGCTACATGTATGCTATGAAGGCAATTGCCTCTTCCGTCTTTCGAACAATGATGTTCCACCAAAATGGGAAGATCGTTACCATTGACCAAGTCTCCCATTACAAGCCTAACCCTTCTGCCAACATTGATAACATTCTCCCCCTCATCCACACAAGTCATGACACATACCCACTCATTGAAATGGGTCCCAAAATTTTCAAAGACCCATCATTGTTAGGAACTTACCATGGTTCACCACCACTCCTTCATCCTTCTAATCAAGTATGCGTCGTATCATCCAATGAAACTGACATAGAGGATACCCTTCCTCCTCGGGAGGATTCTATCATACCTGACGTCCCACTAGTCGCAGAGCTCCCCCCTCACGAGCCTCTGACGAATTCGTCGACTCCACCAGTCCACGACTTCACCTCTCCCCAAGGACATATCCCAATTTGGGACACAGTTCCCCAAGCCATAACTCAAATCCCCTTCTTTTACCCTCCACCTGGCGTACAAGCTTTCCAAATAGCTACAATGCTTTCCCTCCCTAATATGGTGTTAGCAATTCTAGTTTGGTATTTACAACCACCAGAGATGGTCCCTCAACCATCCCTTCGCCCCCAAATGGAAGCAATCCCAATGATGATTCCCATACTCACTCCCACCATACCCTGTACACCCCCACTCACTACCCTCCCTACCATAGCTGGGGGTAGTAGAAAGAAGAAGGATCCCACAGCTCCACTTCCCCTACGCATCCAACCTCCTTGCATGCTATGTGAGAAAGATGGACAGCAAACCAACAACTGCCCATCTCTACCAGAGTTACGAAACTTGATTCCACTCAATCAAACTCCATCAACACTCGCCATTGTAGCAAGTACTGCCGCTACCACCCCTCACTGAAGTAGTAAAGGGTTGTGAACCAAATTCGCTTGCGCTATATGTTCAGAATATGGCCATTATACCCACCATTTCCCAGCACTGCCTCGCTTCCAGCAGACATTAGTCACAGTACGCCAAAGCTTCCAGAACGAACCTAATCCAACTACATCATCCCTACCCAACATCACTGACATCCATTATGTCACAACTTCAGTGAATGAATGTATGAGATGCCCTTGCTCTCTATGTGAGTCCTTAGATCATTTTACATACCAGTGTCCTATGATCATTGAATACAGGCAACGCCAATTGACCCTGATTCAAACCCCTACAGGATCGATGGTCGACCTTACCACGTCACTAGAGGTTCTTCATATCATTTCTCCCGAACCCAAGGCCCTCCCAATGCCTCCATTTTTCTTGGATGACTTATTCGAGGATTCACCCCCAAATCCCCCCAATTCTCCCATTCATTTCCCTACGGAAATTTTACATCCCACTACCACAGGTACTCCTCAGTACTCCAAAATTTGGTTTATGTCAAGAGAACCATCGCAATCTAATTACATCATTCCCCCTACTTCTTCATCACCAGGGGGGCGCCACATGACAACAGTCATCGATATCACTCTTCACGACCCCTTTTATTCCTACCAATTCCACTGTAATGAGGAAATACTCGAAGAGTTAAACACCCCCGACTACCCATTGGATGCGCTACACCACCGAGTGCTCTTCTTTCCACAGGAAGCCTCCACGCCTCCTAACCAACACCCCATATACGTGGTTGAAACAAAATATTTTATCTCATCAGGGAATACCGACTGGTTCAACAACCCCATTCCTACCCCTGATGCTTTTGAAGAAGGCAACATGGCCAACATCTCCCCGACCATCAAAATCGACATTTCCATCAAACACGGAGTCGTCGAGGAAATCACCATTGGCATCGCTTTCACTCCTCAAGAAATCACCACCTATAAAGCCCTCTTCCAAGAATATCAAGACATTTTTGCTTGGTCATAGACAAAAATGCCTAGCCTTGATCCCTCTATCATCGAACATTGCATCGACACCTGGCCTGACATCACACTAGTTCGTCAAAAACAGCGACCGCTACACCCATCCAAAGCAGCGACCATCAAAGATGAGATTGACAAATTACGCGCAACTGGGTTCATCTACCCCATCGCCTATACCTCATGGGTTTCCAACCCTATACCCATTAACAAAAAATAGGGCACTATCTGCGTATTCACAGACTTTCACGATCTCAATCACACATGTCCCAAAGACAACTTTCCAATGCCTTTCATCGATCAAATTATCGACGACTGCATAGGCCACGAGGCTCTATCCTTCATGGATGGTTTCTCTGGCTATAACCAAATCCAAATTCACCCAGCCGATTAATAAAAAACCGCATTCACTACCCCTTGGGGTACTTTTTCATACCGTGTCATGCCTTTTGGCTTAAAGAATGCTGGAGCAACTTTCCAACGGGCTATGACATACATTTTTCACAATCTGACCCATATCATCCTTGCATACTTGGACGACCTCACAGCTCGATCCAAGAAACGCACCCAACACCTTGATGCTTTATAGGTCACCTTCCAACGGTGTCGGTAGTACAACATCCGCTTGAACCCCCTCAAGTGCATGTCTTGCGTCACTGCAGGGTGCCTTCTCGGATTCATCGTTTCCCAAAGTGGTATTACCGTGGACCCCCTCAAAGTCCAAGCCATAACATAAATTCCACCTCCCCGAAATTTACGTCAACTCCAGAGCCTACAAGGAAAATCTAACTTTCTACGATGATTTGTCCTAGACTACGCCACTCACACACACAGTTTCCTTCTCTTACTATGACACGACATCCCATTTGACTGGGATGAACATGCCCAAAAATCATTTGACGATCTTAAAATGGTGCTCTCCAACGCCCCTTTAATTAGTGCACCCGACTACAATCACGACTATATCCTCTACATATCAGCATCAACTATCTCAGTAGTAGGAGTTCTCCTTCAAATTGGTGATGATGATCGTGGGCATGTTGTTTATTACGTTAGTAAAAACCTCTCCAAGCCAGCCTTGAAGTACAAACACGAAGAGAAACTAGCCATTGCAGTCGTCCTCGCAATCCAGAAACTACGTCATTACATTATGCTTTGCATGACTAAGGTCGTAGCAGATTCCAACCCTATGCAATACTTTCTCAGTCACCAGCAAATTAATGGCACATTTTCCCGATGGATCATTATCTTTCAAGAGTACGATCTTGAATTCTCAAAACACAAGAAAAAGAAAGCTCTCATCCTCGCCGAACTTGTCACAACCTTCCCCTCTAACACTACCAGTGCTCCCATCAATACCGACTTCCCTGACGAACATCTCTTTTACAGCACTTGAGATGACCCTTGGTACAACAACCTCCTCATCTACCTCTGAACCCAAAAGTTCGGTAACCATCTTTCACGAGATGATCATCGTCATATTCGCCACCAGGCCCCTCGCTACCTCCTCATCGGAGATATCTTATATCAGCGAGGGGTCGACACCATTCTTCGTCGATGCCTAACTATTGACGAGGCCAATAGAGTCTTGAAATACTTCCATAGTGGCACACGTGGGGGCCATATTTCGGGAATGTCCACTTCTCAGAAAATCATTCGACTATTTTTGGCCTACATTGTTTCACGATTGCATTCACACCATGAAGCGATGCGAGAAATGCCAGCTTTATGCCAACAAAGCACGAGCACAACCTTCTCTTCTTCACCCAGTCATTACTGCTGGACCCTTTTGTAAATGGGGCATTGACTTCATGACTTGTAATCCCCCCTCCGACAATGGCCACAAATACATTGTTGTTGCAGTCAATTACTTCACAAAATGGGCAGAAGCTATGCCCACCTTCAACAATACCGCTGACACTGCAGAGCGTTTTTTCTTTAACCACGTCATATCCCATTTTGGAGTACCACTCCAACTAGTTTCTGATCACGGGAAACACTTCGAGAATGAGATTTTCTTCGAACTCTCATCTTGGTTAGGATTCTCCCACGAGTTTACCTCACCCTATTACCCTCAGTCTAATGGACAGGTCGAAGCAGTTAACAAGGTCCTCAAGACCATGTTACAATGCATGGTTAATAAATATAATGCCAATTGGCATCATATGTTATTTTCCACGCTATGGGCATACCGTACGACCGTGAAAACAACCACGGGTTTCACACCATTTCATCTAGTCCATGGGGTTGAGGCCACTCTTCCCATCAAGTGAGAAATTCCCACCTTATGCACCGCAATTGAGCTATTACCCAACACTGCTCCAATGGAGCAGCGCTTGTTGAACATAGAATCCCTAGATGAATATCGTCGATCTTCATTACAGAATAGTGCGGCAGCCAAAAAATGGTCAAAGGCCACCTTTGATCACCATGTCAACCTTCTCTCATTCCACGAAGGCAACCTTGTCCTTGCTTACGATATCGCTCACGATACCCTTAGTCATGGAAAATTCGAGTCACTATGGCATGGCCCCTACATTATCCAACATTACCTCACCAAAGGCACCTACATCCTAGCCTCTCTCTCAAAGAACCCGTCAACGGGTTATACTTAAAGAAATTTTATGCCTAAGCATAGCAATTATACTTTAGGTTATTTCTTTTATAGTGTTTTTACTCTTTTTTCCATCCCTCACGTCTAAACTATCATTTGTGCTATTGAAAGATGCTCCCTCCACCGTCCTACCACATCGGTTACACCAACGGCACCAGTCGTTGGACACAAAATCTCACTTCGGCAGCTGGGGCCCTTTATACCCCCTCACATGAAATACTCCATTCAAGCGACATATGTTTGGGTTCAGCCACCAACAACCAAGCTGAATACACTGCTGTCATTGGCCTCCTCGTCGATGCCCAACATCATCGTATTCGTCACCTTAGCGTCTTTCTTGACTCTCAACTAGTCATTCTCCAACTCAACAATGTGTACCGTGTCCGCAATCCTTGCCTCTTTCGCAAATACCTACAGGTTAGACTTTTATCTCAACATTTTGATTTCATTACATTTACACACATTCCAAGACAATTGAATCAAATTACAGATAACTTAGCTAACATTGTGTTAGACTGGCATATATCACATCAAGATACCTCTACACATACATAAAATATCAAAACCTGTCACAGCATATACAAATTAGACATCATCAAACATTAAAAAAAACATGTAAACATCACATAGACCCCAAAATGTATACTCATATATATATAAATCAGTCACCAGTGCCATCATAATGTTTACATACAAAACATCATATACAGAATCCGCAGGTCAGTAAATCACCTCAGTACAAAATGGGCTCACCAACCTATATACAAAAATACAACAATACATAGAGAACCACTCACGGTGCCTCTAGAGCACCACCTCCTACCCCTCCCTCAGGTGGTGGTTCCCCACCCACTACTGGTCCCTCCAGACAGGGAGGTAACCGTCTGGTCACAGTAGGACCCGCTACTATTGCTCGTCATACCATGACCCACCATGACAACGGAACCCCCCCACACTACTCCAATATGCCCTCATCCTGGATACGTGACCACATGCCCTCAGGCACACCCTGTAGCACCGCCTCCAAGCGGCGACAAATATCCTCAAAATCTGCTCCGGCATCTGCCGGAGGAGCAAGTAATGGCCCAGCACCTGGGTCATCAAACCGACGTCTCCTCACTACTCTCTCCTCCTCAGCTGGTCTCGCCTCGACATCCTCACGCTGACGTCTCTCTCCTACCCGCGACCCTCCCTGTGGAGGTTTCACCGGCTTCTGGCGAGCTGATGCCCTCAACAACTCAACCTCGAGCCTGCGAGGTGCCACATCTGCATATACAAACAACCAAAAGATAGTATCATCATCTATACCAAATACACATATCATGCTATCTCAACAAAAACATATATATAAAACTCATAAACATACCTCGGTGATCAAAAACCTCCCCTGGAGGTAACACCATGTCCAAATCACCCCGAAAGTCAACACCAGCATATGGGAATTGCAATATCACCTGTGGCATCTACCGCCACACCTGCGCTACCTCAGCCGTGAAGAAGTGGCCGCCCTTTTCAATACCACCGTGGCAAAGAAAAATAGTCGACCACCACCTCAGTCACGACTCTCGTGCCCCAGAAGCACCCAATAAAATCCTAGGGCGCCCTCTCCAAAAAACAGGCCATTAGGATGGACCCAAAGGCAAGCTCTCATGTATAAGTGGACCGACAATGGTCCAACTTCCCTACCATCCTCGCATACAGTGTAAGCCCTCAGGGAAAGTGCTCACTAGCCAGTACACTCTCCATAATACTCAGCTGACTACCACTGATCCGATGAGTTGCAAGGAACCCATACACCCTCACAATGATTATTTCTATAAAACGATGCGCCAGAGCATCCATTTCCCTGATGCTCACGACAGAGCCCGACATAAAGTTTTCCCTGGAATAATACCTCCGACCCACTATCACTAACACCGTGTCTGCAAGTATTACCGGCTCCGCCCGTAGGGGCATTCCCCGAAATCGGAGCCCAGTCAAAAAATATATGTCCTCCACCGCAGTGAAGGTAATCTGGTCTCCCCGCACCATAAAACGATGCAGGTCCAGACTCCACATTCGGATAAGGAACTGCAGGAGATACTCCTGCAACCGTATCAATGGGCACTCAAATAACTTCAGTAGCCCACAGGCTGTCAAAGTCGCACAAACCCCTGGCTCCTCAATCACCATGGCATCCCTCAACTAGGACCAATCCTGCTCTCACCAACTGACTGGCATCATGCACAATGATCGCCTGCAGGCACATAAAACAATCCTAGGTCAGCCACCTTCACCATAAAAAACATTAAAAAGATAAGTTTTACACCTGTCAACCTTGGCCCCAAGGTGCAGTTGTTTACACCCACAGGTGCACACACATGTGTTCCTGTTCACCCCACGGTGCGCACATATGCGCACCTGTTCACTCCACAGGCGCGCACTCAAGCACACATGTCCATCCCACAGGCGCATATGCATGCGCACCTGCTCACCCTACAGGGGTGCCTCCATGCACCGCTGTCACGAACACAAGCATGCATCAAAGCGTGCTTGTCCACTACACAACTGCGCACACATGCACGTCTGTGTAGCCAACATGCACGCACATAATGCGTTCCTTTGTCCCCCTTATAGGCGCCCCCATGCGCGATTATCCGGACGGCAGGCGCGCACTTGTGCGTGCATATGCCCGGATCGCTCGCGCACTTGGGGGCCCACACCCATAAAACCCCCTATACGGCACTGTCGAGAAATGATAAACCTAATTCTATGTAGGATGATCAGACTACTAACCTGAAGCTCACTAATCCTGGATCGACTGCCTCGTTCTCCTGGAATCTCCAAATCTCCTCTGAATACCTCTCGTCTAGTCATTCTGGCAGCAAGAACAAATGAGGTGGCAATGTGGGCCCTACAACTATATATAGGCCTTTCCGCCAAACTTCCAATCACCATTCCAGGAGCTCTAGGTGTCTGTTCTTCGATCTGTCCTCAGCCACGGGATCAACATCTCGTCATCTACATCACGACAGTCCCCGGGCCAATTTTTATCCTTAGCCCCCGGGGCACCATTTTTTCATATCCCGTCCAGGTATGCATGCTCATGTTCAAAATTATCAAATAAATGCTTGTATGTTCGATTCTCTTCAGATATTGTTCATGTCATGTATTTGGTTTTCATGTGTGCAGGTATTTGGTCATCATATATCAACGCTACCCCTTCAGGTATATAATCAACACTGGCATGTAATTATTCCCTCTGAATCTCAATTGCATCTCCAGTCACACCCTCTAACATTTGCCTATAGGATCTCCATCTCCGGCTCTACAGTACCAATACCTCCATTTGCATCTTTGGTACTATCACCTAGTAGCAATCTCCCCCACATGAGTTGTCTCATTCATAGCACCCTTTTGCACTTTGACACTCATGATGTTTTTTCAGCCCTTTAGGGATGGGAGTCCCGATAATCTTACATCAAGTCGCGAATCAGCCACATACTCCTTCTCCTCATTTTGCTAGCTTTCCCACCGGTCTCCCAGATTATCTCTTCAAGGTTCTATTTTGACTGCACCTCTGTAGTATCATGAACCCTCCATTTCATCCACAATCAGTTTGCCCCTCTGCAAATTTCCCTTAATTTCACCTACCTCATACAGAAACACACCCATGGGGCCCCCACCCTCCACCAGTTCTCCAAGCAAATGGCGCCCTCACTGGCTCAACCATATTACATTGGGGCACCCGTTTCTGTATTTGTACACTCATCCCAACTTATTCTTTATTTATTGTACAAACGCCTTTGTTTCCAACATTTACATTACCTTTTTGTCATCACCTTTGGTGACCTTCTTCCCTTTTTGGCAAATGCAACCCATGTCGCCCTTTGGTTGGGGCACCCCTTATCATCTACCCTTGTTGACATCGTCCATATACTCCAAGTATCCCACTGGCCACTTACCTCTGCCCTCTGAGTTTGTTCACTTAGTCCCGCCTCTGGCACAACTTATCCCACGTCTTGTTGTCCCCCTGACACTCAACTTAGTTGAACGGTTGCAACCACTTATACTTCGCATATACCCCCAACCAAGGGCAGTCTTGAGTCTTCATACATCTTGACTTCGAACATGTACCTCCTCCAGTTCATCATCTCACCTAGTAGATTTCACGAAGCCCTTTTCTTCTGAGAGTCACGTCCCCCTTTTTGTCGACATCAGCATAGTTTTCTAGAAGGGTGACAGTATCTCGACTCTCAATACCTTTCCAATGAGAGATCTCGGACGACACAGGGAGAAATACAATTTCTCCCTCATATCGTTGACCCCCATAACATTCGACTTCAACACTTTCTCATGTTACGGCGAGTCTTACTTTGCGACTATTGTAGTTATTTCTTATATTTGCCAAAGACCTCTGAACTGGGCTGGGCTATCAATGCCTACATAATCCGTGATATTTCTTACAGATGTCACTGCCTACCATTCAAAGTATGTTCCTCCCCAAAATTGTCTTCTACCTTTATCACGATCGCCCCCGAGGGCGCTGCAGTTGTCTACATCAACACATCATTCCTCTTTTTGAGTTTCATGACACGAGCAAGGGGCATGCCCGCCTCGTTTGCACATAGTTTATTTTTACGCACCTTATGACAGGTTGGGTTCTACAGGTTCCCTTCTCCCTCCAACGGGTAACTCTTGACAATCCCACTATTGCCCTCTCTTACAATGGCACTCTCAATAGAAGAAACATTGATGGATTTTGGCTATACATATGCTCCTAACCTCATCCATCAGGGGGCATTTGTTATCACTGAAATTTCATCCGCAAATGGTTACAAGAATTCAACATCGCCAAACAGTTATGAGGTCACCCATGGACCAAAATTATCACAAAAGCATTTCCAAAGGGTCAAAAACTACACAACCAGTAACACAATTAAAGTGCGCTATGACTACACAGGGCTTGCGTGCACATGCGCAAAATAGAAACGCAGGAAACATGCACATGCACCCGATGCGCGACTGTTGTTGCAAAAAGCTGCGCACCTGAGAAACGACACATTTATGAGAGTGGTCGGCCTCCCACCCACTTCTGGTTCAGCTTCCAAGTTGATTTGACACTCAAATCTGGACTGGATTCTACTGGGTGGCTGGTCAAAGACCTAAAAATGCCCTAATTATCCTCTTTACACACTACAAGCTGGTTGCATAATACCTCAAAGAGGTGCTATAAAAAGGCCATGGGTGCTCTTCATTTTTCAAAGAAATCAATAGCAAAGTTATGCTACCACTATTCTCTTGAGAAATCCTTTATTCTCATCAAGAGTATACTAACATCATTGCATTGGGCAATCCATCTCACCCCTTGAGTGGATTAGCAAAGAATTCTTTCACCATTTTCATTTTCAAAGTTCTAAGAAGAGTTTATTTGTGGGGGTCCAAGAGCCCTCCCTTGGAGGAAGAAGGGACTCATAGTCCTCTTTCTTCTCGGAAATTTTCTTTCACTAATATCAACCTTACCATTGGTGACATGGGTTGGGTCTTATTGTTTCTTTTGTCCTTATGTCCCCATGCTCATTAGTTTAGTTGTTATTTTATTTCTTAGTTTATTTCTTAGTTGTTCTTTTATATTTCTTTCTCTAACCCTTTTCCTTGCAG
Source organism: Picea sitchensis (assembly GCA_010110895.2). Lineage (NCBI taxonomy): Eukaryota > Viridiplantae > Streptophyta > Pinopsida > Pinales > Pinaceae > Picea > Picea sitchensis. Next base: position 30,671 of record SNQJ01S0089458.1, read on the forward strand.
CTGTCCTGCTTAGCAAACTCAACTAAGCTTGCAAGCACCTCTATTTTGCTCACTAAGGTGACGAAAGAGGCCCAACACATGGGACCCTGGTGTATGGTTGTACAACCTGATAATGAGCATTGAGAACATTGATAAGAGTTTCTATGTCACTTGTGACTATATTGTCCACAAAAGAGAGTATTAGAGTGTTCAATAACTCTAATACATCAATTAGAGACAATCCTCATATCTCACAGGGTTTCTTGCAACTCCACCCTTTAACAATCAGATGCAAACTCATCAAATGAAGGGTATCGACTCCTAATGAAAATGCCCCCATTTACAATGACTTAATTCAATCTTAATTCCACAAAGCATCAGTAAAATTAGAATGTTTCAAGCACTTGTTTTTCTGTGTTGTCCATGACCATCGAATTGTCAAATGATTAGAAGGCATGGAAATAGATCTAGAAACTATGCCTTGATAGGGAAGTATGCCAATGGCTTGCAACAATAGACTTTGAGGGTCCTTCCATAGAAGATATACCTTAACAATTTTGGAGGTATATATCACAACAAGATGATTCAGGTGGAAATCGGTGACCACCCACCTATTTCACTAGCTCAAAACATGGGTTTCCATCTTGGAAGTTTTTCTACGGTTTTTTCGGTCCTAAACTTCCAGGGCTGTTTTGACGACCTAAACAAATATGTACTCCTTGAATAGACCTTTCCGACAAGGTATAGAACGCCCCAAACGGAGATCATGTGCAAAAGTTACAAGTTTGGGAAGTTGACGTACCAATTACCTCCATTGGGGCATGGAAGCCTTTTTGTGTTTCATCTTCGGGGGTAGCCATCACATCTCTTAGATAAGCCTAAAGAGTCATTCACTCTATAATTTTACAGTTTTCTCTCATTAATAAAGATTGTGCATTACTCTATTCTGTTTATTACAATATCTCTATATATTTCATTGTTATATCTCTTCCTTCATTTCATTCTCAAAATAATCCTGATCACAAACCCTCTCACTTATACATGAGAAAACTAACATCAATGGAAGCACATCCTTGGGTGCACTCAGCTTTTCTCATATGCACTCCCATAAACACAAAGAACGTTCATAATCATCACAGGATCCCATGCGCTAATTCTATTTCAATATCTAGGATTGCAGAGTTAACAACCGAGAGGGTTTGAAACCTTAAACTGTAAACAATAGTTGAAGCGAGATTAAGGTTTGCCACCAAAGAATAATCAACGGTGGACTAAAAAGGAGGCAGTTAGTTTCTCTGATGCATAGGGCATCTATTAAGGCTTTCAACATGAGTGCTCTTGTGAATAATTTTTAAAGTTGATACTCTATCAATGGCTCGGCGGATGGTAGAGAGAACGAGGAAGACATTGGGTTTCGGGCTCCTCTTTCCCCTTACACTATCCTCTTGTTGTTCACATTATTTTCGTTCCTATGCTCATTCTCGCTCTCGGCACTCACATCTGAGCACGATTCTGGCAAGTGTACATGTAAAAAGATGACCTAGATGGTATTTTAGGGTTTTATTACACATTGAATCCCATAGGAACAACACCCCATATGATGTCATGTAGACTACATTCCATGCATGTGCAACTATTAGGGCTGCAGCGGTTGTCGCTGATTGCAAAAGGAGTGGCAATACCTGGTTCTTGAGGGTCGTGCCGAGCAGAGAGTATGCCTCCGCAGAAATGATAAGGAGTAGTTGGTCCTATTCGAACATATCGTCTTCACAAAACCTAACTTTGCACCAACGTCGATTTCTCCTTTATTCGGGCATGTAGAAAGAGACACATGTTATAGTTCCTATTCCTATGTAAGGAGTATTAATATGGGTATTCGCTCTCTACATTTCTTGTGCAATCTGTAGCATATGGCCATTGGTTTATTTTGACTTTTGCACATAAGAAAGCAAGTAGTGCCTTAGCTTGGCTTGTACTCAACATGACCAGGGGTTCCTCATTTCTTTCTGATTGAGAATCTATCCATCTCATCGACCAGGCGTTATTCAATCAGTGAACGAATCAACAGGAAAGGATAAGGAATGCTTGATCAGAGAATCTTATCTCGATTGTGTATTTGGTAATTGGAGGTATCTATTGCATAATCCAATGTTGGCTTTGCTGCTGGTATGTCCCATTGTCGATATGGGAATGTGGGAAATGCATAAAATTTTTAAAGGAAGTGGAAAAATGCATGGTTATATTTCGTCAAAGCTAGATTAATATATGAAATATTATGATTATCTGTTTGTTTAGAGTAAGTTATTAATTTATAATTGATATTCATAACTATATTAGTTGTAATGGATAAATTTTTCATCATTTTAAATAGTTTACTTAGCACTTATTGTATTGAGTGATGTTCACCAATACAAAAAAAATTCAGATTGAAACTAGCTAAATAAACTGCATAACATTAATCATCAACCCAGGGGCTTGCACTTCCCATGAAGTCTTTGTTACTAGGGCTTGCACCTCCATGAAGTCTTGATTACTGGGTGCAAGCCCACGGGGATGATTGA
>SNQJ01S0089460.1:0-18912 GCA_010110895.2 Picea sitchensis
AAATAACAAAATCATAACCTTACTCTACCTTTATCTTGATAACTCAGATCATTGTATCTATTCAATGTTGGATCCAATCTAGCTACTACAAGTTCAGAATGAAGCATATTGAATGTCAAAAGGAAGTAAAACGATATAGTATTATAGATATAGTACATTTCAATCTTTTTCCAGTATCAAACATTCAGAGTTTGAAATAGAACCTTCAATCTAAATAATAACCATGGTAATTAAATTGCAGAGTAGGTTGAGATCTGAATGATGAGGAGATTTGATTAACTCAACATTCATTTCATTACTTCAAATAAACAGGGAAATCCTGTATATAAATCATTGCAGGAGTCATACTATAATAACACGACCAGAACTTTAAGTTACATTTAGGAATTTTTCCTCTTTCCAGGCACGATAGGAAACTGAGGAAACTATACTGAATGACTACATTTAAATTTTCAATCGTGATTGTTCGGACTCCGGAAGGGTTAAAGAAGGAAACTCGAATACCTTTTGTGCTAAGAACGAGTACGAATAACCGAAATCCTTGTGTAGATGAAACCTGGAAGAGTTACCATCTATGAATTTTAGTAACTTATATACAAGGAAAAAAGTAAGATGAAACACAAACAAAGTGATAAGGGTTATTAACGAATTATACCAAGACATTACTTAACTTCTGATTTGCGGCTCACATGTTTTCTTTTTCCTTGTCACCTTCCATCTGGATAGACGCCCAAGGGCCGAGGGTGTATGGTGCAACAACTCTCTGATGGGTACCCTCACATCAAATATGGCCCATCATTAGTGATACATTTCAACTCTTGAAACGACTTAAAACAACATAAGGAAAATATTTACACAATATCTATGAATAATGAAATACAATAATCGACTATACTAAGTCCCTTGTAATACACAAATGACATATAACATATTGAGAATAAACAAATCATAAGTCTTTCGTTTAAACCGGGAGTACACCTAACTGATTGAGCCTGGTTTACCCGAACACCAAACTGCACATAATTGTATAAGTCAAAAAATAATACAGAGATGCCCCGACCAAATTTGATGGAGTATACTTCTTTGAAAGGCGTTAGATATAAAGAGAAAGTAACGCAGGAAAAAGCCCAGTTAAGTCTGATTGACACTATGGAGGTAGGGTCACCCCTGTACAAGGAAAGAAAAACAAATCACACAGTAGGGTTATCCCTCCTGAATAAAGAAATTTCCCTTAGACTCAATAATATTCGGCTACGAACTTCGGCTTATGATAGAGAGTTTACAAAAACCTAGATCCCAAACATAGATAAACGAGGCTAATACTTCCTTTCTATAAAAAGAGGAGAAACGTCGATAACCTCAAAGAAAATCACTTCTCCAGGGTTAGGGATGACTCTGAAAGTAATAGAGAGAAGTTACATGAAAGGAGAATTCATCAGGAAGGAAAAATGATGGTGATTACAGAACGACAAGATTGGCACTTAACGATTTCCAAAAAATGTACCACCTTATTTAAGCAACCATGGTATTATTTTTAAGGAAGAACTTACCAGGGATTCAGACCACGTCGTTTGTTACAACATCAGAGCGATTACCATAGAAACAGTCTTTGCCTCAAAAAAATTTGATACACAGAGCCTCTTCGCAGGACTCCACAATGACAAACTGTTAACCTACTCAAACATTAAGCAATGCCTTGACGTCTCAAAATAAATGTTGAGAGTGCGGAGGACGGGTTAGCCATGTGACAATGGTAGAGTTGGTATGACACTTTGGATGTAGAGCCAGGATAATACATTGTAACACACCGGACTACCATTAATAAGGGTTACATAGCCCTAACTACCCTGACAATGGACCATCCCTTCCACTTAAAGAATGTCGTGAATTGACACCTTCATGACTCGACGGGAAATTAAATCTCATTCACACCCCTATGTTACTTTTGAGTTAGCAGTTCGATCCTCGTTGTCGAATTTACACTGGTGATTGGATTAGAGCTCCCATTACAATCAAATTGTCAGTTCTAAGAACCATTAAATGACCAAGACTTGTTAGTTATGTTAGTACCTGGTATTAAACCTGACCCCATGGCTATTATGGATGGAAACTAAATAAAGTCTCCTAGGGTTAAAATAATCAGGAGGACTTGTGCACGAACATGGAGGCCTTATGTTAAAAGGTGAGTTTTGGTATGGCTTATGAGACTACCCATTATTTACATAGTCTTATACGCATATAGGTAAATAGAGTGAAGAAAAAACAGGATTTGATAAAGCCTTGGGGCTTTATCCTTGCAACCTTTCTACTCAAGGTAAGTCAAGATGATATAGTTAGAACATATTCTAGTAAGTAGAATTTAGGGACTTTATAACAGAGTTAATAACAATTTTTATAACCTAGGTTGATGACGGAGTTTTTATAACTTAGGGATCCCCTTCTTCTACCAAGTAATTATATAAACATTTTTTTTTATGGAAAATTTTAGGTTCATTACATGTATCTTCCTTAATGTTCGTTCATGTAAATCAGGGGGTTGGTGCTTTCTTCCAGTTGGTACTAGATAATTTGAAAGTTGGTTTTGCCTATGAATGTATCATTTATATATATAGTAAAGAATTCCATTGTTTTCTCCCATTTGGGTTTCCACATAAATTATGGTGTACTATGCATGTCATTATTTGATGTGATGATATTTCTTATGGTTATATGCTTATGATATATTGAATGAAATCATAAATTATATACTGCTAATAAATTTGAACTTTATATATAGTGATTGAAAGTGGTAAAAAGTGCTCATACTAATTCACCCCCCCACTCTCAGTATTCAAAAAATTATTATCATAGCAGGTCCTTCAATAAATTAGTTTAACCACTGGAAGGTAGAGCAATGGATTTCATGGAAAATGGATACATAACTAATGGAATATCTTTGTTTGATGGTTATATTTATCTAAAGTATGAGATGTAGAACAATAATATGAATTTTTTTTTACAAGCATAGGGGTATGATGTTTGGTAGTCAGTTGTTACAGGATACACTGGTTCGAAGAAACTAAAGACTCCAGCGAAGAAGGAATTGAATAGAAACAACAAAATATCAATGTATTTCAGCTTGGAAGGATTATGTGATTCAATAAAAGATAAAGTGGGACAATGTCCATCATCCAAATAACTTTGGGATAAGATACATAATCTATACTTTACAGATCCAAAACATACCAATCAAAATAAATAACATGAAGAAGATGTCGAGTTATTGTGGGAAGAAAAAATCTCATCAGGTCAGATAGATTCAAAAGAAGAATATTATGAGAGACACCTACCAACTGATTTAGACAAGATGGTCAAAGTAAGAGAGAACAACAAGTCACTCGAGGAAGAATTGATCAATATAAACAAGGAGTCTAAAAATCCTAGCTATGAAGAAGTCCAAAAAATGATTACAAACCTAAAATTCCAAGTAGAAGAAGAAAAAATGATTGATGAAGAATGCAAAAATCAATTGGAAGAAAAAAAAAAATGGAAGCACAAATAGTAGCACAAAGAAAGGAAGCAGGGAAGAGAGAGAATATTTTGACTAGTCATCTCAAGGAAATATCCAAGGACTTAAATAAACTTGAAGCAAAATTCGGTCAATAGGAAAGAAGACTTGAAGAAGAAATTGTCTCCTTGAAGATCCAAATTGAAGAAGAAAAGAGAAAGAAAAAAGTCATGAAGATACAAATGATGAAGAAAGAAGAATAATGTGTGAAGCTTGAAGAAGAATTTGTTATATTAAGAGTTAAAGTTTTCAAGCTCGGAAATAACACTGAAGAGAGAGAAAGCTCCACATCATTAGTAAAGAAAGAGGAAGAGAAATGTTACAGGTTACTAGAAAGAAAGAATCAAGAGAAGACTAAGAGTTATGTAGAAGTCATCAAAGTCCATACGAAGAAGAAAGAATGTGATCCATCAAAGAAGAAAATTCCAGAAATAAAGAAAACTCAAGAAGAAGATTACAAAAGAGACAGATATCAAAGAACACCCTCCACTTTCATGTATCAAAGGATATTTGATCATTGTGAAGGAAACAAAATAAGAGAATATCATGATCAAATGAGGCATGAATTCAGAAGGAGTATATCACAAAAAATATCATTCACTCCCAGGTATGAATTTTCTTTTATGGTCATTATTTTATGGGTGCTAACTTTGGACATAATGTTGCAGATTGTAGGGCTTATAGAAGAAATGTTAAAGCAATAAATTCATATGTAACTCCACATAATATTGAATGTCAGAAATTACATATAGCTCGTGATTGTAGAAGAATGATGAACACTTATATGAAGGAAAGCACTGATATTAGATATAAGAAGGTTTTGAAAAGAAAACAAAAACAAGTAAAGGAAAAATAGATAAATGAAGGACACCTAGAATTCATACTCTCAGAATTGGAAATAATATGAGATCAGGGAAAATCTATAGGAAAAAAGGAAGATGTCATATACAAAAAGGTTTGGAGAAGAAATAAAAAACAGGAAGAATAGTTGAATGAAGACTAGGTCCTAGAGATCACACTCAGAGGATTTGTAGTATTGCAAGATAATGGTGAATCCACAAGAAAAGAGGAAGAGGTAAAAATTCAGAAAGAGGATGATGACGAATCCGCATATGAAGAGGAAGATTTCTCCATATCAGAGTGAGTATTTTTTTTAGCCATCAGGCCTGAAGACTCCCAGTAAATGTAGATATTGAACAGGGGGGTTCTAATCAGTAGCTCTACAGATCAAAGAACCACCTTTCGAGCAGTTTGAAGTGTTTGCAGATTTTGGAAAGGCAGTTTTAGATTGGTTTGATGACAAAAGTGAAGAATGTCTTGAGACAGTTTTATTATTTAAGGATCAACTTTCAAAACACATTTCCTTGCAGGTAGTAGATGAATGTTATGAATTATATCATTGGCACATTTCTTAGGAAGAGGTTCATGATTGTATAGGGGAATCTAGGTGTGTATCCAGACAAGGATATATTCAATACATATTTCTCCATAAATGTAGGGTCTAAGATGCAGATGGAGCAGACGGATTGAAGAGAATGAATATGAAGTGATCAACAGATTTGGAGGAGTCGTCAAAATGGTCTAAACAAATACATGGAAATAGATGAAAGAATATTAAAAATTGGAATAAGTGGAATCAGTGGAATTAGTGAAATCAGTGAAATGATTTAGTCACGGGAAGGAAAGCAGTGAAAGACAGAACATAACAAGGAAAATAAAATCGTCAGCAGAAGCTATATCATCAGAGGAAAGTCTAGTCATTGATGTGAACTTGGAAAGCGTGAAGCTTTGAAGTCAAGTAATTTTTTATTGTTTTTTTATATATGTCTACGAATTATAAGAGGACGAACCATTGGAAAAATAACACGAGAAGAGAGGAAATAAATCATATACAGGAAATCTCACATTGATCTACACGACATCTTACAAAAAATTCAAGGAAGATAAATTGTCATAGAAAGAGATCAGAAGCATGAAGATAGGGGGAAGACATTAACTCAAAGAAATATTATTTAGACAAGTTATATCGACATGGGCATCTACCATTTTGCCCATAATGTCAAAGGGGGAGAAATATAAAGATCATAAGAGAAAGATTAGAATCATGAAGACATGGGGAACAACCCCAAGGGGATATACCCTTTGTTGCTAATGTCAAAGGGGGATAGAAACATGAGAGAATGATCAGAGGATAATTGGTGAAAGGTTGAGTATGATTTTTTGAGTCTAAGTGTTTCCATCAATATCAAAGGGGGATCTCGTTGGAAAGTTGGTTGTCATTGATGTTGTTGGACAATTGGTTATCGTTGATGTAAACAAGCGATGGTTATCATTGATTTCAAAAGATGTGATGGGTGTATTTGAAGAAGTCTCTAAAGAGGTATGCTTATGGCATAGCTATAAGTATGGCCCTCACAGGGAGACACATTGAAGAAGTATACAAGAAACCCATGGGTGTGGTCATGAGACATGAAGTTGTTTGAGAAATAAGGACATGAAGGATAGTGTAAATGCATGTAACATACTCATAGATGGATAGCCCTTGTCATTTCATTTCCAATGGTAGGTGGAACATCATGTAGTTCCTCACGGTTGAGGATTTATGAGGTCATGAAGTTGGAAGCCATAAATATGGGTTAAGAAGTCCCTAAGGAAGCCCCAAAGATGGGTTAAGAAGCACCTAATTGGTTGTAGGTCATTAATGAAAAGGTAAAGTGGTTGTAACAAGAAAGATCAAGAAGATTTGAAGTTAAGGAGAGAGGTTACTTAGAAAAAGTATATATACACCTGAAGAAGTCTCCCATAATCACAATCACACACACATTCTATTGAATACCTCTAAGTGAGAAAGTGATATATTGGCAAGTTTGCGATAGAGAAATCTGAGGTAGTGAAGCAGAGAAAAGGAGAGAGTTTAAGGATTGTAGGTGTGCAAAAGTTTCTCTGAAGAAACCCTAGTTTGGATGACCCCCACATGTCATACAACTAGTGTCCCACGAGGCACCCTTATGGGTTGCCTATTTCCTATCATGTGAGGCCCCAAGACACATCAGGTATTAGTCCCATGAGGACAAGAAAAAATGCATATCCATGTGAGTGGATATGGTTATATTTGGTTGATGATATCATATCTTTGATAGTGACAGTGACAGGTTGGTTGATTTGACAATGACAGTGACATGTTGGTTGATGTGACAGTGATAGGTTGGTTGATGTATCATTGGCAGTGATAGTTATAGGTTGATCAATGGTAGTGACAGTGACTATGTTCTTATATTTCAGGGTGATAGGATGGGGAAAGGAAAGGGGGTTGTATTCTCCTTCCGGTAGGTGCCAAAGAACTCATAGAATTGGTGCCTATAAATCAGGGGGTTGTTGCTGCAGAATTTAGGGAGTTGTAGCTTCCTTCAGGTTGATGCCTATAAATAAATGGGTTTGTGCCTCCTTCCAATTGGTGCTGGATAATTTGGAACTTGGTGCTTCCTATGAATGTATTCTTGATATATATAAGAAAACACTATGTGGTTTTCTCCCATTTGGGTTTCCACGCAATTTTTGATGTAGTGTGCATATGGTGATTTGATGATGATATTGAATGAAATCATAAATGATATACTATTGATAAAGTTGAAATTTATATATATGATCGAGGTGGATATCCACGGCCACCTACCTTTTCCAACTCGCTCAAAATAGTTTTCTGGCAATTTTGTCAATTTACTATTTTTAGCAGTTTTTAACTTCCAGGGCAATTTTGAGGGCCTAAATGAAGGTTTTTCAAGATCGAGCTTATTAATGATAGCCAAAGGCTTTGATTGATCCCCCTAAATGGATATCCTAGAATATACCTTTCCAATGGGCTATCATGCGCCTAAAATGGGGATCGTATGAAAAAGTTATGACCCTAGGAAGTTGATGTCCTAACTTACCCAAACAAGGCCCACATGACTTTTGGCGCTTCATCTCTTAGGGTTAGGTTTTTGGATGTATAGGCTTTTTGGAATTCCTGTTTATTGTAAAAATTCTTTCAGAGCCTCATTTTAATCATCTTCTAGAGAATGAGAACAACTGTAACATCTCTTCTCAGAGATAAGCTGCCACCATTCTAGCAAGCTTGTTTTTTGTTGCATTTTACAGTTTCAGCTTATTTCCTTATTGAATAGAAAACCAATTTTACTGTATCTCTGTTATTCTCTGTTAAGAATATTTTAATAATTTGTATTCATTTTGTAAATATGGATCAGTGGTATCAAAGCAGTCTGCTCCTTGTCATCTTAATGCATGTCCCCAATGAGGTCAGGGTACAAAGAATTGGCTCTCGAGCTTGTTTCTCTTGAGGAAAAAAACTATTGCATGCCAAAGTGACCTCTCATTGAAGGAAAAAATAAATATGACGGGATAGTGGATCCTTTCAAATAGTTTCTTGAGGAATCCCTTATGCAACAGAGGAACGAGATGATGGATAGTTTTGTGCAAATCCTTTGGTGGCTACCAACAAGCGATGCATCTTCCTCCAACGGAGGCGACGCCCCCTTCAAGGTACAAATCAACTTCGATATTCCTATATTTGAAGGTCAGATAGACACATATGTTGTAGACAAGTGGTTGAATCTACTAGAAGGGTATTTTTATGTCCATAACTTTTCGAATAGAGAAAATATTATTTTTTCACTCCTCAAAGCCATTCCCGATGTCAAATATTGTTGGGAAACTTTATGTGAGCAAAAGGAAACAGAGGAACCCTCATTATTTACAGTCATGGCCACCTCAGAGTCTTTCAGGGATGCTATTAAGGAACAATACTACCCTATCGAAAGTTATGACGACTTGTATACCAAATGGACCACATTGCCGAAAGAAAGAGACCTAGCAGTGCTTAAGTTCACAAAAATCTTCCATACCTTGCGCACCAAGATGGGTATCAAAGATTCGAAGCGACATCTGGTGCTCAAGTATCACGGTTCTCTGCATAGATACATCCAGACTGAAATGGAATTTCTAGACATCTCATCCTTGGGTGCGGCCTACCGATATGCTGTCAAAATCGAGAAGAAGCTAAAACAAAAGACCCTGCAATTTGGGCTTGGGAATGCCTCACAGAAAAATCCAGGAAGGGGCGGACCCAACCCATAGAACAAAGTACAGAGAAAATATGGACAATATCTGGACAACCAGTCCAAGACGAAAGAAAATAATGAAACTGAAAAGACAAAGAAAGATACCAGGAAGTGGTGCGACTTCCATAATATCACTTGGAATAACACTCATGACTATCGGTCAAAGCAGTCGTTGGTGGCCGAAGTGAAAGCCTTTGAATCAGATGCAAGTTCTAAATCTAAGTCAGAACCAGAAAGGGGTAGAAGGATCATTGACACGAAACTCAGTGCCACCGTTTCTACCACCAAGCTCCATCCTGGTGAACCAGACGAGCCAAAATAAGGTAAGCGCCTCTTCCATTCACAGATGTGGGTAAAAGGCACCTCGCTACACTTCATTGTTGATTGCAGTAGCCAGAAGAACCTCATCTCAGCCGAGGTCATCAAGTGACTGGCCCTATTGACAAATCCACACCCATAACCTGACACCATTGGATGGCTTCGCCAAGGAAGTGACCTCTGTGTCAGCCAACAGTTTCGACTGTCGTATGACATCAAGCCCTTCAAAGACGAGGTATTATGTGATGTTTCTCCTCTCAAAGTTTGTAATGTTCTTTTGGGCCAAACTTATTTATGGAAACGTCATGTTATATATGAGTCTAGGCCTCGAAGTGTTATTATTACTTTGAACATGAAATTGTACAGGATACCTGAGGCAGACCCTCTTAGTGCTATTTCCTTGATATCTGCCAAGCAATGTAGAAAGGTCATCTATGAGACCCGAAAAATTTTCTTCTTTGTGATTTTCTCTCAGAATGAAAAAAAGATCGCAACCACATCTAGGGCCTTCGTGGCCAATCTTTGCACACAATAGAAGCAAGTGGATAAGTTCATGGAAGAATACTCATATATCTTCTCCCCTCCTACCGGAGTACCTCTGCACTTCCAGGTCAAGCATATCATTGATCAAACCCCAGGTGCATTGCTACCCAATGGGCCAGTCTACCGCCGCTCTCGGTTAGAAAACGAGGAGATCAAGAGGCAGATCCAAGAACTGATCCACAAGGGGCACATATGTCCCATCTCATCACCTTATGGGAGCCCAATCATGTTGGTACAAAAGAAAGACAGGACCTGGTGACTCTACATTGATTACCGGGCCCTAAATAAAATCACAGTCTGAAACCAGTACCCGATTCCTCGAATTGAATACCTCCTTGATCATCTCACGGGGCCCAAATACTTCAGTGAGATTGATCTGAAGTTTGGATACCACCAAGTCTTAATAGAACAGACAGATGTATGAAACACCACTTTCAAGTCAAAAGAAGGTCTTTTCGAATGGTTGGTCATGCCCTTTGGTTTGAAAAATGTTCCAACAATGTTTATGAGGATGATGGATGATATCCTACGACATTTTTACCAATAGTTTTGTAGTGGTTTATCTAGATGAAATCATCATCTACAACAAGACTTGAGTAGAACACTTGCAGCATATTCAGTAGGTTTTGTAGACCTTGCGACAACACAAACTATATGAAAAATTGGAAAAATGCTCCTTCAGCATGGACATGGTCCATTACTTAGGCTACATCATTGATCGACATGGTGTGCATGTGGATCCAACCAAGATCTAGGTAATCCGTGATTGGCCATCCCCAACCACACTCACTGAACTTTGAAGCTTCTTGGGCCTCGCCAATTTCTATTGCAGGTTCATGTTGGGATTCTCTCATATCGCATGGGACCTCAACCAAGTAACCATGGGTGGTAGTAAGGAAAAATTTGTGCGGGGCCTGTCCCAACAACAAGCCTTCAATGACTTGAAGAAGATTTTGTGCTCATCCCTAGTACTTTCATTACTGGACCTGCAACATCCCTTTGAGATCGAGAAAGATGCTTCAGACTATGTTGTAAGTGTCATTCTCACTCAACACAACCACCCCGTGGAATATCATAGTGAGACACTATCATATGTTATTCGTAAGTACCTTACTTACGACAAATAAATGTACTCCATTGTGAAAGCATGTCGCTAGTGGAGGCATTACATTCTTGGGAATAAAACAATCATCCAAACTAATAACAAGACACTACAGTTCATGAAGACCCAAGGAAAATTGTAGAATGACCACCATTAGAAGTGGTTCACATACTTACAACAGTTCCACCTCAACATCAAGTATAAAACAAAAAGTACCAAGCGAGTTGATGATTTCCTTAGGCAACCTCTAGTCGTGGCACTCACCACAGTGTTATACTCTTACGGCCACAAGACCTCCAGATGATCCCACCTCTATGAGACAGACCCTGCCTTCTCCACCACCTACCAAATGTTGGGTGCCAACTCAGTGGTCACTAATTTCCATCTTCATGATGGGTTGTTGTGTCGTTTGGGCCATCTCTGCGTTCCATCAAGCGAACGCGTGAAACTGATTTGGCAAGCTCACTACAGTCGGGTGGCATGACACTTTGGCATCAAAAAGATAGTGGCAGTGTTGCAGAAACATTTCTACTGGCTGAAAGTTCGACATGATGTTGACAAGTATATCAGTTCCTTCACCGCCTCCTCTATTTCCAAACTGACCACTAAGAAATAGGGCCTGCACACCCCTCTACCTACTCCTAACAAGCTGTAGGAATCCATCTCAATGGACTACATGTCGAGCCTCCCATCCACCAAGAGGGGAAATGACTGTGTTTTTGTGGTTGTTGATCACTTTTTTGAGATGACTATTCTAGCCACCTACAAGAAGAACATCATAGAACAAGCCACTTTCAATCTCTTCTTTGAACGAGTATGGGTACATTTTGGGATCCCACAAACTATTATCTCAAACCATGAGAGTTAGTTCCTCAGCACATTCTGGTCGAGCCTCTGGTCAATGCTAGATACCAAGCTCACTAAATACAATGCCTTCCACCCATAGACAGATGGCCAAACTACGGTCATCAATCGAATGATCGTACATATCTTGTGCATGTACAATTCAAAACACCCCCGCACATGGGATGAGAGCCTTCCCTAGGTCCAACATAGCTACAATTGATCCATGCATAGCTCAATTGGACATAACCCCTTTCAGGTGGGGTTGGGATTCCAGCCATTGGGCCCCATGGATGTTGCATTACCCCTAGTGACCACCTCGATCGAATCATCCCCTGCTCCACCAGAAGATGACAAATCCACCCAGTTCATTGAATGGATCCAGCACATCCGCCAACAAGTTCAAGATATTCTACAGAAGTATAATGCCAGGTATAAGAACTGCCATGATCAACATTAGGTGCCACATAAGTTCCAAGTGGGAGACACAGTTTGGTTTCACTTGCAGAAATAACACCTTACATGGTCCCATCAGAAGCTTCTCCCACTCCATTATGGGTTGTACACCATCACCAAGGTTGTGGGTGATAATTATTTTGAGCTCAACATTCCCCCTTTCCTTGGTCGGCACCCAGTCTTCAACGTGGCTCTCCTTCGACCATATTTCCCACCATTATTGGACACATCAGAGATTGCAGAGAAGTTGACACCAACATAACTCAACCCTAACCACATGCAACATGCCTCCAGTGATCATAATGTGGACACCAAGATCAAGGGCACTCGACAACAAAAAATCCATCTTTATTGAGTTGTTAAAGTAGGGCAACTCCTGCACCAAGGCAAGTGGCTCACTCAGGGCCAAATTCAGCTGAAATTTCCTCACCTGATGGGGGAACTCAACGCAATAAAGAACATTTATTTCTGATGATGGAGGATTTATCCAGGTGGATATTGGTGTCCACCCACCTTTTCCAGCTCACTCAAGACAATTTTCTTGCAATTTTGGCAATTCACTACTTTTGGCAGTTTTTAACTTCCGGGGCCATTTTGAGGGCCTAAATGAAGGTTTTCCAGGATCAACCTTCTCAATGACAACTGAAGGCTCTAATTGAGCCCCCTAAAATAATCTCCTCGACGATACCTTTTCAACAGGCTATCATGCACCTAAAACGAAGATCATATTCAAAAGTTATGACCCCGAGAAGTTGATGTACTAACTTACCCAAACAAGGCCCACATGAATTTTGGCGCTCCATCCCCTAGGGTTAGGTTTTTGGATGTATAGGGTTTTTGACATCTTTTTTTATTGTAAAAAGGCTTTCAGAGCCTCATTGTAATCATGTTCTTGTGAATGAGCGTAACCGTCACATCTCTTCTCAAAGATATACTGCCACCATTCCAACAGGCTTGTTTTTCGTTACATTTTACACTTTCAAATTATTTCCTTATTGAATAGAAAACTAGTTTTTAGTGTATCTTTGTTATTCTATGATAAGAAACATTCACCCCCTCTAAATATTCCAATGATTATAACCTATAACATATGATTATAATTATTATACCTTAACTTCACAATACTGAATGTTACTACATTAGTAACTTTACTAGTCTTAACTACTATATTATTGTAAAAAATTATGTGTATTTTAATAAAAAAATTTAACACTACTTCCAACACTACTTCCAAGGTATTCCATTAAATACAATCAAGTTAAATTGTAATCTATGTGATTTAAATCATATACACGACCAAGTTATTTTGCTTTTAAATCATTTAAATTTTCATTCCTATTATTTTAGGTTCTAACTTGATTATTAGCATTTACCTTAACACTTGTTATTACATTGCAAGAGGCACGTAGACTTGGTCCATCATTCATGAATTGTCTTATAATCACATCATTCATAGAATGTCTTTTTATCACTTTATAAGAAGAGTAAATTTATCAAAAGACATAAAATGCTTCTTGTTAATAGATTATTTCTCTGCAACTTACAATGCAGTGAAGAGGAAGTAGCTTCTTCGCTTCCTTTGTTAAATATTGTATTTTAAAGTTAAGACAATGCAATGTTCAATACACTACAACAAACTCAAAGAAGCTCATCTCTCAACGAATTCACATGCGTAAGAATTTGGTTTTTTAGGTATGCTTACAGTGACATTGAGAGTAGGTTTATTAAGAAAATTACCTTGGCATAAAAAACATGGGAACGAGATTTGATAATAAGCCATGAAAGAAGGTTATATCTACAAATTCAGGTCTCCTATTTTGCTACAAATCGCTACGATTCTTATAAACTGCTGAATTGGACGAGTACACCACCCGTGGCCTTATGATCTCCATATTTGTATACAGTGATAAACTTACACCACTCGTGGCCTTGTGATCTCCATATTGTTATACAACAATTAACTATCTAAAACAGTGCACCGGAAATGGAGTTCGTGAAAAATAAGGACCTCTGAACCGTCGCGGAGGCTGAAAGAGCCAAATGTTCCCTCCAAGCATAGAAACATATGGTTGGATCTAGATCAAGTGTGTTAAATATAATGTAACCTCAACAGGTTGAATGTACACTGCCAGCTGTACTTTCTATTCATGTTTTTCTTGAGTCTATTTAGCTCAACTATTTCCCATTGCATAGTACTACTTCAGAATTACCTCTTCAGAACTCCTTCATGTACTTGTTTTGTACTCTTCTTCATATATTCTAATATACTGTTTTATGTTCTATTCTTTTCTCTCTGCATTTCTTGCTTCACAATTTATCATGGTATCAGAGCTTCAGCAGTAAGCCTCTTCACACAGGCTGGAGAGCAACACGATCCTCAAATAGCGAAGAGCTTCACGGATCTTGAGAGCATTCGACACAGACTTTTCACAAGGCTTGGAGATCTGTCTGTCATACTCTTGAAATATCCTCGTAGGAAACTTCCACGAGGAAGATGTCCGCTCATATGCTCAAAAGATCAATGTAAGAAGCTCAGGCGAGGTCGCAGAGCATACAACGCTCGAAAGATTGAGGACGAAGAGAGTACAGAAGAAGAAACTTTAAAGATTCTTGTACAATTTTCAAGAATCATCAAAGAATTCATGAAAAAGAGCTTCAGAAGGAAAAAACGTTGAAGATTTTAAGGAATTCGTTCAAATTTGTGAAAGATTGCTGCAGAAGGCAACATTGTTTAAATCATTTTTGAAAATCACTCAATCTGTTAAAGATTGCAGCAGACAACGCCAAGCTTCAAAGAATCTGAGTATTTCTTTCAAATCTTTGAAAGATTCACAAATATTTCTTCCACAGGAGCAAAGAACACATCTCATGTGAAAAGAACAGCCATTGAGGCCGTAAGATTCGTCCTGTGAACGGATCCAGAGAGAAAAACCAGTTCAGAAGGGATGAAGAGAGTGTGGAAAAGATGAAAGAATTTCGGTTGTTAGATCTTGCGCAAAAGATCGACAGTCGTTGGATCAGCGAGAAGGTGCATGAGGTTTAGTCCTTTGGATCGCAGAGGAGAAATTCGACTTGCGAAGTCACGAAATCATTTGGACCGTCCATCAAGAGACACGTGGCGAGATCTCGACATTTCACTGACTCGCAATGTGTAAGGGTCAGAAGACTATCGTGAGAATTCACGAATCGCGAAATCACGAGTCATTTTGGACCGTTGGATCATGAAATATCGTGAGCCGTCGATCTTTTCCCATCGCAAAATCGGGGATCTGGAGTTGGACGAGCGAAGGAGACTTCTCTCCAAAACCCCGATACGCGAAATCCCGACATCACAAATCGCGAAATCCTGAGAGGATTGTGAGTCGTCCATCTCAGAGGACAGGTGGCAGCAGATCAAAGTGCCATCATTTTCGGCATCTCGGGGTTTGGGATATTGGAGGTCTTGTTGACGAAAGGTCACGACACCCCACGGCGAAAGTCCCGAAATCCCGAAAAGATCACAGCCGTCCATTCATTCGGACACGTAGCGGAGATCGAGGAAACCGTCGACATTTCAGCTACCGGGGTTTCAAGTTGTCAGAGGATTTGGAGTCGCAAGTCATGAAATCGTGAAATGACGAGGACAGTCCATCGTAAGGGGACACCTGGCAACAATCTAGGACCTCGGGGAAAGTCCCGCAAGCCAAGGCCATCGGCATTTCGGTAATCGGTTTTTTGGAAGTCGAGAGACCAAGTGGTCGCGTGTTTCAGTCGTGAAACCCCGAAAGGGACTGTGGTCATATCAGGAGAGGTCATGTGGACTAGAGGTATAGCCCAAGGGGCTAACGAAAGTTAATGCCATTTTGGCAAATCAGCATTTTGGAGTTCACGATTTTGAAAACTTTGGGACAAGATTTCTAAACTCGTGAAACAACAAATCATGAAATCTCGATAGGATCTGGACCGTCAGATCACAGGAAGATCTGGACCGTTGAATTGTCCAAAGGAAAATTTCAACATTTCGACAAATTTGAAAGACAAAGAACCATAAAAACCTGTAGCGCTTTAACATCAAGGCGCGTGGTCACATTGCACGGTGACTAAGGCCAAATTCAAGGCCAATAAGCTCCCATCGACAAATCAGCGTTTCGGCAATCATAGGTTGGTGAGACAAGAGATTGGAGGACTCGTATAATGAAGTCCCGATGTCAGAATCGCGAAGCCAAAAACTCGCGAAATCTTGAACGCAGAGTTCTGAAGTCACTGCAAATTATACGCAGAAGACAGGTAAGTAAGAATTTTGTTTATGTTTTGTTCATTTTTTTTCAAAACAAATATGGCGTCGTCTAGCAATTTAGGACCAACTCAGGGTCCGATTATTCTTGGAAATAACTATGAGTTTTGGTCTCTTCGGATGAGATCCTTCTTGCAAGCACAAGAGTGTTGGGATCCAGTAGATCATGGATATGTGGAACCAGATTCAACAGACCTGTCCGCCATGACTAATCAACAAAAAATTGCTCAAGCAATGCAGAGAAGCAGAGAAAATAAAGCTAAATTTTGGATTCAAAATTCTGTGGATGACTCGATTTTCTCAAAAATCACAGGTGATGGTACTTCAAAATAGGCCTGGGACATCCTTAAATCCTCCTATCAAGGAAATGACAGGGTCAAAACAATTAAACTGCAGACCTTGAGGACGGAATTCGAGACTCTAAGGATGACAGAGTCCGAAAATGTGGATCAATTCATGACCAGAGTCATGGGCATCGTGAACCAGATCAGATTGACTAGTGAAACCATCACTGATCAACGCATTGTTGAGAAAATTCTCAAAAGTTTACCAAAGAAATTCGAAATGGTTGTAACAACAATCCTTGAATCCAAAGATTTGTCAAGTTTTTCAACAGATGAATTAATTGGTTCTCTGGTGACACATGAGACCAGACTGCATCTCACAGATGAGTCAATCTCCAATGCTTTCAAAACTCAATTCTCCTTCAGCAGAGGGAGAGGCAGAGGAATAAGTAGAGGTCACCAAGGAAGAGGGATCAATCAAAGTAACCCTCACTCCAATAGAGGTAATAGACAACAATATCTGAATGAAAATTTCCAAGGTCAAAGACAACAACAACAAAATCAACATCAAAATTTCCAGCCTCAAAGAGGTAGAGGGAGAAGATCAAATGAGACATCAAGCATACAATGTTATTACTGCAAAAAGTATGGGCACTATGAATCTGAATGCAGGAAGAAGCAAGAAGATCAGCGCTCAGGTAGATAACATGTGTCAAATCACATGAGAGAACCCTCAAGAGGTATGTTTCTCTCATGCCACAAGACTGAACATCAACCTAAAGATCTTTGGTTGCTAGACAGTGGATGAAACAATCATATGACAGGTAACAAAAAATTACTTTCATGCATTGATTCCTCAATATCATCTGATATTACACTTGGAAATGATTACTTAGTCAAAGTTCAAGGAAAAGGAACTGTTCCTATTCTTACTAAACAGAATGTCAAGAAAGACATAAACAATGTCTATCATGTTCTAGATCTGAAACATAATTTGCTAAGTGTAGGACAGCTCATTGAACATGACTATAACCTACTTTTCGAGGGAGCATCTTGCAAGATATATGACAAAATCCCAAGCAGAAAATTGATTTATGAAATCCATATGACTCCAAATAGGATGTTTCCCCTTACCCTCAGAACTACAAATCTGATTCAACCATATGCACAGAGTGCATCCACTCTGAATGAAACTATGGTTTGGCATACAAGATTTGTACATATACCATTTAAGAGTCTAAGTCTTCTTCAAAAGAACTCCATGGTCAAAGGTCTTCCTATCTTTAAAGAGCAAATTCCCCCATGTGAGTCTTGCATACTTGGAAAACATAAGAGAACTAGTTTTCCACAGTCTTCCAATCAAGCCAAACAACATCTTGAACTTGTTCACACTGACCTATGTGGACCAATGCAAACAAAGTCAATAGGTGGTAGCTTTTACTTTCTAACGTTTATTGATGATTTCAGCAGAAAAATATGGATCTAATTTCTCAGACATAAGTTTGAAACTTTTGCAAAATTCAAAGAATTCAAGGGAGAAGCTGAAAAACAGAGTGGCAAATATATCAAAGCACTCAGGTCAGATGGAGGAGGAGAATACAACTCCAAAGAATTTGCAAATTTCTGCAAATCACAAGGCATTATCATGCAAACAACAACCAGATATACTCCACAATAGAATGGAGTGGCTGAAAGGAAAAATCAGACAATAATGAATATGGAAAGAATAGTTCTTAAAGAGAAAATTTTGTCAAATACTTTTTGGGCTGAAGTAGTAGCATGCTCAGTTTATCTCCTGAATATATCCCCAACCACCAAACTAAAGCTAAAAGTCCCTCTAGAAGCATGGAGTGGGACAAAGCTAAATGTTGCACATCTAAGGACATTTGGATGCATAGCATACGCTCACATACCTTCTGAATTATGGAAGAAACTTGATGATAGAAGTGAGAAATGTATTTTCACTGGATATAGTGAAACATATAAAGCTTAGAGGCTTTACAATCCAATCACCAAGAAACTACTTCTAAGCAAAGACGTAAAATTTCTAGAAAATCAATTCTTGAATGATTCAGAAAATCAGCAAATGGACAACCAAAATCCACTGCTGCCAAGTTCTAAAAACACAGAAAATTCAGGATAGCAAGTACCTCAAACTATACTTCCAAGATTGCAAGTACAAAGACAACCTGAAAATTCTCAGGATAACTCAACTTCCAGCAGATAATCATTCTCTGAACCACAAAATCAGAGAACTCGAAGTTTGAGAGAAATCCATCAGCAGTTGGATGACTTTGAACAACACAATCTTTTTGCTTTAATGTCATGTCAACCTACATCTTTTAAGGAAGCAACTAAGGAGCCACATTGGGTTCAAGCCATGAACCAAGAAATTGACTCCATTGAGAAGAACAAGACATGGGATCTTG
>SNQJ01S0089461.1:23090-33209 GCA_010110895.2 Picea sitchensis
AGGCTTTACAAATGGGGTAGCAAGGTAAGTGAGCTTGATTGTGGGGAAAACTCCAAATTTAAGTGTGCTTGATCTAGAGGATTCTTTGGATGGGTGACCACCTAGGGAGTCTTGGTTACCGAGTGCAAGCCTTATAGGTGATGATTGATGCTATGTGATTCATTTCACTAGTTTCAATCCAATATTTTCACCCCTATGAGCATCATGACCCGATGCAATGAGTGTTAAGTGGACTATTCAAGATCATGATAAATTGGTTAGTTTTGACTAACACTCATGAATATGGGTCATATATGAATGATTTACTCTATGCAATTGATCCCAAAAATGCTAAAATTCCTAATGAATTGTGTAGAAAATAAGGAAAACACTTGAGTTGGTTTTGTTATTGGTTAAGAGGAAGGGTTTTATGGGTTTTATGGCTGATTAAATATTGTTGAGGTACTTGGACTACCCTATGTTATGGGATTGATTGAGTCTGATGTATTATGGTTTAGATTGAATGGGAGACATATCCTATTGGCTTTCCTTTTCCATTGCAATAGCATAACCCAACTTATGGGTGACATCTATCATGGATGGCCACAACTATGAGGTGGATAACTCCATAAATTTTTTGTTGGATAATCTTCTAAGGAAACAATTTTATTTGTTTCTATCTCTACATGGGTATCTCCATTTTACACATCTAACCTTTAATATTTCTTAATTTTAGTTTAATATTTGAATTGTGTACATGAAATTATTTATGAAATATATATTATATTTTAAGAATGCATTATTTAACTCATTTTCAAATTAACTTACATTGAAATTTTATGGAAGCTATTGGAATCCCCACTTTGAATTACTATTCCAATGGGTAATTAAGGAAATTTTTTATTGGAGTTCCTTGCTGGAAAATTGTGGAAATCTGGGTACATTATAAGCACCCACCTCTAAGAATAATTAGCCATGAAGGTAACCTTGACTCATGATACAAGTCCTCTAATTGGAATCTTTGTCCAAGGATTCAAATTAAGGCCTTAATTTGAGGTTTGATACACCAAGGATAGGTTTCCTCGCATAAGAAATGTTTCTAGGATGAGAGCCATGGTATTGTTCTTTTAAGGGCATACCTCTAAATAACACAAGACATTAAGGAATTCATAAAAAATGAGGCATACCCTCTAGTTATAATGTTTGGCCTTATAGTGGGTCAAGAGCCTAATTTCATGGTTTGGCATAGATGGGAAGGGTATCCTCACACAAGACATGCCAAAAATGTAAGGAATTGCACCTTGAATCACCCCCCTCTAAGGTAAATTAGGGATGAAGGTTTCCTCAAACATGAGACAAACCCTGTGGATACAATCATTTGCCAAGAGTGGGATAAGGGTCTAATTCTAGGGTCTATAAAACAATGTAATGATAATATTTACCAAAGCATGCCTTGAAGCTAAAATGCAGGTGCTCTCAACTTTAAGTACCTACCTTTAAGGGACATTGACCAAGAGTTTATACTAGGACCATAGATAGGCCCTTTAGATGGAATAAATGGCTAAGCATGGAAAAATACTATAAATGTATGGTTTGGTGCACTATGGAAGAGTATCCACTCCCATGTCATGCTTCAAGGCTAAGGGCTTTCTCCTTCAAGCATCCACATCAAGGGTAAATTATCCATGAAGGAAACTCAAACTATGAGACAATCCCTATGTATGGATTCTTTGTCTAAGGAGTGGGATAAGGACCTAATTCTTAGGTTTGGTGCACTAAGGAAGTTTCTCCTCACATAAACAATGCTTTGATGCCTTACATATGCCCTTGATTGAAGAGACAATATCCATGAGTGATATATGTCCTTGACAAAGAGTGTGACACAACAAGGATGGGATTATATCCGAGGACATCGTTAAGAGCTCAAAACTATGGGATTTGGCCTAAAACACAACTTCTAGGGCTTGTGGGAAATTAATTAGGCATTGGGCCATGACACAAGCCCTATACAAGGAGTCTTTATCTCATGATGCAATATTATATGTATTCTGAAGTTTGAAGAACTAAGGAAGAGTCTAATCAAAGAAAATACATACTTCAAAGAAAAATAAAGGGTTTAGGTCATAAATGTAATTTTTATGGCTAAAGGAAAATTCACATGGCCCTAGATAATTATGCAATCCCTTAGGAATTAATAGTTGGACCACATATGGAATATGCATTGTATTAAGATATGGGACACCATGGATGTGTATCTTTGATCAAGGAAACATATAAGGTTAAAATTAGGGTTTTAGACCCTACAAAGTTATTGCATAATTAGTTGGACTAGCATGGTGTCTTAAACCATGGCATGAGTCTTGTAAATAAATGTTTGGTCAATAAATGACATAATGGGCCTATGATATGCTTAATAACCAAATTTTATTTGTTGGGGGAAAGTAGTGACCAATCTCATAGATTAAAAAGGGGTTTGAAGGCAAAAGGAAAGCATTGACTTAAACACACCATTTCTCTCATGACTTCTAGATAATGGACAATGGCCCTAACCACAATAGAAATCTTTCTTATGCTAATTATGTTTGTAATGTATATCCATCTAGGTAGTGTGCATTATGGATATAGTTTTAGGATTTTATAATTGGATATAACCTACACTCAATATATATTGAGTATGCATTATTTGAAACTATGTTTTTATGCAAGATAAAGTGTTAGTTAATTTGTATGCCTAATTTTAAATTAATTTACATCTTGTTATTTGAGAGTAAAATTCATAGTAATTAATGGACATAGAATATTCATAATTTTAAATTAATACATCTTGTTATTTGAAAATAAAGTTCATAGTAATTAATGGATATATAATATTCATAATTTTAAATTAATACATCTTGTTATTTGAAAGTAAAGTTCATAGTAATTAATGGATATAGAATATTGATAATTATGTTCGCTTCACAAACTTGGCCATTGAGAGCAAAAATTCTATGGAATAATGTCCTCTGAGAGTAAAAGAGAAAAAAAAGGGAGTATTAGAGTCTCATAGAGTGATTAACCTTCCTTAAAAAACAAGTTTATTAGTTATCTTCTAAACTTTATCTCAAAATTCAAAGTTCCGTGATATTTTTTAATTATACATAAAATAATCATTTATTATAAAAATACATATATTTATGAAATCAATTTTTAAAAATATAAAGTTTATAATTTTTATATAGAAATTTATTTTAAATCATTAAAGCAAAATATAATTTATTCACTATAATTTAACTATACAAAAAATCATCAACCTTTTCTTTTTTAATAATCATATTTATAAAATATAAATAATATAACCTAATGAATTTCATTTTTAAACTATTATTTCTTAATTAAATCTATTTCTTAAACTATGATTTCTTAATTAAATCTAAATGAAAAAATCTAATTATAAAGTTATATATAAGTTCAAACTCCTCCCCCTATAAAAGTTGAGAGATAATGCATCATTATCAATTTATTTTCTATACCCATAGACACAAATAAGTTAAAATTAAAATTAGAAAAAAAAAATTACACATATATCCTAACACCTTCGTCCCTTCATACAAATAAATTAAAATTAAAATGAGAAAAACAAATACACATATATCCCAGCACCTTCGTCCCTTTAACGGATCAATTAAGAACGTTAAAAGAATTTGCATTCATCTCTCAAACGATGAATGAATTATAATGGTGCTATAGATGTGTTGATGTGGCATTGTACCATTGGAGAGGCTTTTCAACGGGTGTTAAAGGTGTTGGGTAAGCCAAGGGAGCTTTTTCCAAAGAGAATTTGGGGAGCTTTTTCCATAAGAGAATTTAACAACTAGTTGGCCAGTTATCCGTTGTCAACGATTAAAAAAAAAAAAGGTAATTTATAATATGGATTTCAACCAAATAAAAAGGATATTTTAAAACCACCTTGGATTCTTCCCGAATTTGTATTCCACCATCATTTTGAAAGACAGTTAAGATGGTATTCCAGCCAATATTTTGACAGAGATGCAAGGAGATGACAGTGGATCTAATAATAAAAAGCACGTTAGAATTAGAATGTTTGTGACCGTTTTAAATGGAGGATATAAATCATTTGAGACAGCCAACCTCTTATGTAATCTGCATTGGTTCCTTTTGTTGTTCCTTTTTCTTTTACGTTTGGTTTGTATCAACTTCCTCTGTATTCGCATGGCCAAGCATGTTTGTATCGGAGGAGGATCAATTGTTACATTGGAGATATGATAATGGAAGGTGGAAATCGAGACACGTCTCATTTTTGCTGAGACAGAGCGTCTCACCAGAGATATCTCCTACAATGAATCAGGTCACGATTTAAGGTTGGTAATCTCTACCATTCATACATTTTATTTTAAATTTTTTTTTTCTCTCTCGAGGGATTTATGCATTTATTGTTTATGTTAGGTCTGTGTTTGAGATTCACATCCTGTAGAATTTTATGATATGAAAAGTCTATGTTTATTTTTCGTTGTTCTATGCACTGAATTTGATAGCCATGCCACCGCATTGAGTATGCTGCAACTGTATTAATAATGGCTGCCAAATAAGGTTTTGATCTTAATAATGGGAGTCCGGTGTGGTAAGTTTACCACTAAATTACATACTCATAAACTATCGAGCTATGGACCATCTCCGGTTCCCACCTTATTAAGTTTTGATCCTAATTATGGTTTAGATTATAATTTAGGTAGATATCAAGCTTATAAGTTTTTGATGAGATGGATGGAATTTTGCATATAGCTTTAGGGTTTGGTCGCTACAACCCCATCATCCTTGTTAGATTAATTTTCCTCTACATAAGTAATATACTCTTTTTTTTCAACATTTCAACTCTTTCTTCTAACACGAGTCTCGCTGTGTTCCCTAAGACCGCTCTGGGGAGAGGCAGGATAAGGTAATTTTTTTTTGACAAACTGTCAATATTTTTGTTTAAATGCATCAAAACGAGCATTTGACCTGTGAAAACCATCAAAATTGATGGGATGTTTAAATTTGAAATTCCAACCATGGGGAGAGGGAGAGCGAGTATGATGAAATAATCATATGGAGGCAATATAGTGATAAGTACTTCTAATAATAAGTGCATAAAAAACCAAAATAGAATTATATGTAGGCAATATATGTAATAAGGATTTATGGGATATTTGTCTGAAATCTTGTCAGAAATTGTTAAATTCATAAATTTAAGTGATTATTTCTGTATAATTTTAGTGTTATAGTAGTTTTTTAGCATACTGAATGTATTTCTACATTCAGAAATGGATATTAAAAATAAAAAAATAATGATTTCCTAAAAAAAAATAAAAAATAAAAATCATTTAGTAGAATGGTTAAACAAAACCTTTATGTGATATATAAGGGAGATACTTTTGTCTTAAAAACTCACTAATCCAATTGGGGTTTAATATTGACTTCTTATTAGCGGGTGTTTATTTCAGTGGGTGATTCTGATTCATAAATAAGCCTCTCACCTCTCATTATGATCATAAGGGGGCTAACTTTGCTATAAGGATGGAGGTAAGTTTGTATATGTTGTATCAATTAAAAAAACAATTTATAGAGGCCAAATGGGACAACCAAGAGAAGTTGAAAGATTATAAGTAGCATCTTCCCAAAAATAGAGTGACAACGTGTGGGGACATGGGGGAGGTTGAGAAGACTTTTGAAGACTGAGTGACAATAAACATATCATAACGATTCGGTGCATCATTTTTTTGTTGTGGGAAAATATGTCAGTAGATTGCTCAACATGGAGAAGAAAATAACTCGAGACATGGGGAGGTTCGGGACCTGGCGAAAGTTGAGAAGACTTTGGAGCAATTACACCTATTCCTGAGAATAAACACTCTCACACTAGAATTGTAGCTTATACAGTGTTATACATGCTTGATTCTGTATCCCTAGCCTTAAAGACACTCGATGCTTTAATTGTAGTTGAAATTGTGTACATAATAGTAGGAATTGTTTTTTATGTTCTCTCTTGAACTCTAAGTTTTAACTTGAGTTCCTGAATGATAAACTCCTAAAGGATCATGCATTACCTAATGATTAAGTGACTTAATCATAAGTAGGTAATTTGCTTAGCTTTTTATTCAAAAAGCATGTCAGTATTGCTACATATATCAAGAAAAATATAAACATCCAAGATAACAGAGCATTTGATAAATCATTCAGAAAGGATTACTTACTAAAGAATCAAAACAGAGCATGGGAAAAATAATTAAGAACAAATTAGGCTCCAATTACATGCTTAGCTTTTTATTCAAAAAGCATGTCAGTATTGCTACATATATCAAGAAAAATATAAGCATCCAAGATAACAGAGCATTTGAGAAATCATTCAAAAAGGATTACTTACTTAAGAATCAAAACAAAGCATGAGAAAAATAATTAAGAATAAATTAAGGTCCAATTACATGTTTAGCTTTTTATTCAAAAAGCGTGCCAGTATTGCTACATATATCAAGAAAAATATAAGCATCCAAGATAATAGAGCATTTGAGAAATCATTCAGAAAGGATTACTTACTAAAGAATCAAAACAGAGCATAACAGAGCATGGGAAAAATAATTAAAAACAAATTAACCACTAAAGAAATCTCTGAATCTCCATTAGCTGTGATATTTATTTGACTTTACTGTTGTCAAAGGGCCTCAAAGAACACATTAAAATGGCATTACACCAATAAAATGGCAGGCTATTGAACAATATAGATAGAAAATATAAGGGATGCTCTCATCCTATGATATATATCTATATAAATAGCAAAGATAATTATATAAAGCTCGAGTGTAAACAAAGTTTACATAAAAGTCTCTGGTTGACCTTCTGGATATATCAAAACCAGTCCATGCCTGTGAACATATGATAGCTTTAAACCTCTCCCTTTGCACATGAATATTATGTAAGAGCATACCCTCCCAATTTCAACACTTTTATGAGTATAATTGGGAAAGAGTTTGTTAATGATGGAAGCGGCTCAGCCCATAGTGCAGTGGGGGTCAACAATGGTGTGATATGACGATAAAGTATGTTGTTTACCAAGATAATGTTAATGGGGATTGAAAGTTGGCTGTCAAACAAAGTTGGGAAGAACTAAACCAATGGATGTAATCTAAAGAATGGATTCTTCTACTTCACCTTTTCAATAATTATTTGGAATGTGAAGATGTTACACAAGTTTCTTCAAAACTACAACCAAAGGATCAAAATCTTACTTTATGCTTAAGTTGTAAATTTAGGATCAAATTAAATTCCTTGGTCATGCTTTAAAAAAACGATTTCACTATCAAGAAAAATATTGATAAAAAGAAATAAGAGAAATCTTTCACAACAGAGAATGAGAGAAATCATCATGCTCTGTTATCTATTTGAATCTATTGCTTTCTAATATCAGGCTATGTGTCCTTTGTTTAGAAGAGGGTCTAAGAGTGTAGGTTAAAGTTAAGATGGCATCACACATTAGAATAATACTGCTACTAGAAAACAACTAGTTGTATTAAGGTGAGTTACATAGATACCATCTATAAGAAATCAATGCTTAGATATTTTATTTTTGCTATAAGTGGCCAGAAAGACAAAAACAATATACAAAGAGACAAGACAATAATCATGCACAAAAACAATATACAAAGAGACAAGACAATAGTCATGCAGAGGCAACCTCCTCAAATTGTCCCCACGTCCAGCTTATAGAGAAGGGGTCGAATAAGGAGCCTGATTGAATACAAACCTTAATATTTTCATTGAGTCCAACAAACTCTTCGATGGCCCTCATTCTTCCCTCCCAAGTAATTGAAGAAAATGTCCAGAATAGGGAAGACCCTGTTTTTTAATGCACTTTTGTTTAAGCAAAGATCAATCACTGACATTGTAGGTTTTCCAATTACAACATAAAATAAAAGCAGGTCTCTTTTTTAGTGATTACAAGTTAAAATCCAACCGGATCCGGTATGTGTATTTTTTTAAATTAATTTGTAAATTAAAACATTTTTTTAAATATTTATCTTCTTATTTTATCTTCTCCTACCAGTGAGATTTTCTACTCTTGGTTGGTAATTTTACTCTCGGTGTCTACTGTGTTTTGATCAGCTTCCTCTTTCCTAGTAAGGAAAAGATGCTACCTGCTTTTCTTTTCTGGCAAAACTACCACAAAAATTGCTTCATTATTTTTCTGGCAAAACGATTTCAGATTTTTCTCTGCCTGGAACATATCATGCGTCTTAAGGTTCGATCAGCTTATCACTAAATAGTTTGTCGCTCCTGCAAATCCTGATTGTTCATTTTGATTTGTAAAATTGAATTATTATAGTACGTACTTAAAATTCACAAAGATGACCTGGATTTTCTTTTGACAAATTATTTTTCTGCAAATTCAATACAGAATGAAACATCTCGAGACCTAAGCGTTTCATATGTATCTGCATAATCCCCGATTAAAGTTATTAGGGTTAGGGTTTTTTATTAGTATTAGGGTAAGGTTAAGGTTTTAGAATTTATAGATATATAATAACTAAACTAAACTTTGATTGGAGAGTTGGTTTGGATTATAAAGTTATTAGGGTTGGATATATAATAATAATAGAATTTATAGGTTAAGGATTAGGATTTAGAATTTATAAGTTTAAGGTTTTATAAAAAAATTCCATATCAAATATGGAATAAAACTTCAACAAAATTTATAAAGAACGTTTGCCAAAAAAACACACTGGATTTGTCGGCTTATTAAATTACTCCTCGTAATACCAGGTACACTGTCATAATCCAGTTGTAATACCCATAAACACACCATTCCTCGGCGTTGTATATCCAAAGAGGAGATAGCATGGACCTTTTCTCACCGGAATTTGGTGAAATAAATTCCACGTGTTTTATGGGTTTCTGAGCTTAGGCATATTAGGACATCGCAGAACCTTAGGCATGGTGAAACCATGATTCTAAATTTAAATAAATATCAAGTCGAAAATATTAGGTTTTGTTTCTTGTTTTGTTTACTTTAGGTTTTATTTGGTTTCTTTATGTTTCGACAAAGTTTTTTTTGTCAATTTTATTTTTTTTCAATTTTTACTGTATTTTTATATTGTTATTGTAATTTTAGAGTGATAGAATATTTTTTAAATATAAATATAATATAATATAGTCAATGTTAACATATTATGTTTATGGGATGATTTAATTCGAAACAACAATGCCCGTATATTATGTTTATGGTATGATTTAATTATATTATTTTATTGAAAATTAAATGATTTTAATTATATTATTTTATTGAAAATCATATGAATTAGATTTATTGTAGATATATATTAAATATTTTTATTTATGGTTATAATATAATTTTGCTTTTTTAGTAAATTGATTTTAAAGATTTTTATTAAAAAATTTAAATAAATTGTTGTCAAAGTAATATTTTTAGAAATTGTGTAGAAATAATTTGTAAATTTTTGTTGTAACCAAGAAGTCCAAAATTATTAGCCTAGTAAGAGTTGGTGGGAGGTTAGTTCCCAGAAAAATCCCTCCCAATACATTCTAAGTTGGGAAAAGTTATCTAACAAAGGACCCCATTTGTTCATGCTCCACACAAACAACTTAGAGACTAATATACATCCTCATCTTATTCATAACATGTATAAATGCCTCATCATAACCCCTATCTCTTTTAACCCTTAACCTATTATATATCCCTTAATATAACAAATATAACCTAAGACTCCCAAGTCTTTGTAACTTGTATTTAATTACTTTTATTTTTATTTTCATCATATTATTTAATTATATTGAAAATAAAATTCAATGAATTTGTTTAGATACCTTAATTACTTTTATCTCTCAATTTATATGGTATGATTGTTTTTATCTTTTTCTATAGTGAGTTGCTTATAGTGTTGTCAAAGCAACATTTTACATTTTGAGAAATTGGGTGGAAATAACTTCCCAACTTAGCATTTTATCACATGTGCTAACAATACAAAGAGGGAGCTAGCTCGCAAAGAAGCCCTCCTAGGATGTCCCAAGTTGGTTGGTTAACCATGTATACATGAGGTTTTTAAAGTTTTCTAACAAGGGACAAAGATGGCGGGGAGAGATAGAGGGGGCGGT
>SNQJ01S0089461.1:33219-52770 GCA_010110895.2 Picea sitchensis
GAGGGGGGAGGATATAGAGAGAGGGGGGGAGGAGAGAGAGAGAGGAGGAGAGAGAGGGGGGGGAGAGGGTGGAGGAAAGAGAGAGAAGGAGAGAGAGAGGAGAGGGAGAATAATATATTCTGATGTAATAAAGGTGAATATTAGGAGAGGGACCTAAACCCTCAGATAGGTAGAATAATATATTCCGATGTAATAAAGGTCAATATTAGGAGAGGGACCTAAACCCTCAGATAGGTAGAATAATATATTCTGATGTAATAAAGGTCAATATTAATAAGGCCCAGAAATAAGAAATAATAAGTCGAATGTAATAATACCTAATAGAAGCTTCCACTTCTAGAAGGATCTTCCTTTAGATGGTTCTTTTGATAGACATATTTAGTATAAATAGGAGTCGAGGGTATGAGAACTATTGTCTTGGATATCATTGTAATAGAGCTCTTCTCTACTGGAGGTTGCCCCCTTGAAGAGGCAAGTGAACATTGCTCTCAGTAATCTAAGTGCTCTTTCTGGTGTTATTTTGGTATCATTTTGGTATTATTGTGGTGTTTTTATGTTTATATTGTTGATCATCTACCATTTATAGCATTTTATTTATGTCTGCATACTTTTTATATCTGGAATATTACACGTTGGACGTTGGGTAGTCATGGACTATTGATCCACCCTACTTCACGAGTTCGTTAATACGGAACTCCGAGAGATTGTTGTGATGTTCTTTGAAAACTTCTGAAGACGGAGGCCCGAAGTCTCGAGTAAGCGCTTATCGAACTAGTACTTGGCCACAACCCATGGTCACATAGGTTGGGGGCCAAGAGGAAGGGGATAGTGCCCGAAAATTATTGTAGAATAGAGCAGAGCTCAGAAAGAAAAGATCTGCGTGGATTCTTGATTTCTCGAGAACCACAGAATGAAATCTGAAAGTTTTCTTGAATCAGATCGGTTTATGAATACTGTGGAATTTGTTAAGGACTGATGGCCTGACAAATTTTGGTTGACTGGACATTGTGTTTGCAGAGTTAACGATTTTTAGAACCAAACCGAAATGGAGGAGGCACATAATGCTTCCAGTTCATAGAATAAAGCTAGAGGAATGGATGTCCATTTGGGAGTTTAAGGATTGAACTCCAATGGGCATGGAGAAGAGATATATAAGGAGGGAAACATGATTAAAATTATTTAAAGATTACAGAAAGATGTCCAGACTCACCGATCAGATAACATAAATCTCATGAAAGCCAGTGATCAACAGGGAGAATTCAACATAAAGGTAATACAGATCATGGAAAGGATAGAAAAGAAATTGGATAAGGAGAGTGACTCCAGTAAATCAGGAAGTCACGAGTCTCCTGATTAAAAGAGGAAATCAAGGAGTGTTGGAAGACACCATCATCACTCCCAAGGGCACTCTTAGAGGAGGGAACACAATAGTTCAAGCACATCTCCTACCAGAAAGCATAGGAGATCTGGATTGGACGAACTGAAGGGATAAATGAACAAGATTAAACCTCCTACATTTGATGGAGAGCACTAGAAGGAGGAAGATG
Organism: Picea sitchensis; assembly: GCA_010110895.2. Lineage (NCBI taxonomy): Eukaryota > Viridiplantae > Streptophyta > Pinopsida > Pinales > Pinaceae > Picea > Picea sitchensis. The sequence goes on from SNQJ01S0089461.1 coordinate 34,767, forward strand.
TTGAGACATGGCTTCTTAGCATGAGGAAATATTTCCAACTGCAGAATTACTCCTCACATGTAGAAGAAAGAATTGCAATGTATTAACTGAAAGGAAAGGCATCCATGTGGTGGGATCAACTTGTGTAGGTGAGGCACATTAAAGAGAAAAATGTTACTTGGAAGGAATTCAAGAAGTATTTCGAAAATAAATACTTAACTAAGAGATACTATGACATAAAGATGAAATATTTTGTGACATCCCCAAAAAATAAAATATTTTTGAAATTTAAAATTGCTGGAAATTTATTCCATTTTTAGTAAATTCGAATTTGGAAAATTTTTGCCATTTATGGCAATTTTGAATTTCGAATTTGGTAATTGTAATTAATTATTTTGACTGTTGGGCAGAGACCTGATTTGACCCAACTAACTATTTGACTATGGCACTTGTATGGAAACAAAATATTTTATATTGATTGCAGGAGGACAAATGGAACAACCATGTTAAATCTAGCTGACCATGACTCCATGAGTGGGGAACATGTTGGAACTACCTCTGGGCTGATTATTACAAGTGGAAAATCAGTGATTTGGCCATTGCTAGCCCCTGAAAATCAGGGATTTAGAAAGCTGCAAAAATTCCCAAGGAAGGGAAAAGACCAAGGCAAATGATAAATAACATATGAGAGGAGGCAAGACACTGCCAAGTATGGTGGGGAAGGAGACTTTTGATTTACTTACTGTTATGAACACTGCTTGAGTGTGAAGCAAGGGAAAACTGTTGGAGCTGTACGACATTGCTAAAGAGAAGATTTTCCAAGTTCGCCCTCATGGATTCATGATCAGGCTAGGGGGTGAATCGGGCAAGTAGTTTGGCTGCCCTGTTCTATGGTTGGGAGGAACGTGGTTGTTCCCTTTGTCTTTCAACGTATTATTTCAGATATGTTATTTCTATCCCTTCTCTGGATGAATTTTAAATGGTTACATACTTTATAGAATGTATCCATTAGAAATAATATTAAGGACGCAATATCGAATGCATCCTATTCCAAACTTAGGAATTGCTAGAATGTCTCTCTACTAGTTCGGAATGGATTATCGTTGCTACATCTCATTATTGTTATGAATACTAGTTCCCGATACTAGCTGGAAGGATATGACTAGTCAATTCTTAAATAAGATTTGTGATGTGGTTTGGATTACTACTGTAGTAAGATAAAGCGTCGTAGTTGAAAACCCCACAAGCAAATTGTGATGCAGATTTGAGTTTACCTACATATTGAATGCAAATGGAAAACTGCATAGTGTGTATATATATATATATATGTGTGTGTGTGTGTGTGTGTATGTATGGACATTTCTGATATATAAAGGCACGCACCGCAATAGAGTAATTAACTAAGATTTCTTCCTTGTACCAGTTGAACAGTCATGATATTTTTTAGGAGATAGCCCGAATCGCAAGTGTCTAATATATATATATGTATATTTAAAGTGTGAAAAATAGAGGTCAATCGGGTTTCGACAATTACAAATGCCGAATACAAAAAACAAAAGACCACGTTGTTTTCCGAATCCCAAAATGCGAAAAGGTTGTGGGCCCAACACTTTGGGTTTCGGGGTTTGGGGTTTGGCGATTACAAATGTCAAACACCAACACACAAAAACTCTAGAATCACGAAAATGCGAATGGAATATGGGTCCAGTACTTCGGGGTTAGGGATTTCAGGGTTTACAAACACCCAACACCACAAACAACAATTCTCGAATCGTGAAAAAAACAAATGGAGTGTGGGCCCGCTCATTTTCGGGTTTCGGGGTTTACAAACTCTCGATGCAAAACACCGTACAACGTCAAACATCGAATCGCGAAATCACGAAAAGGTGTGGGGGCCAGCCAAGATCGGGTTTCGGCGTTTGGTAATTCTTGATGCATGAAAAGCATACAACGGTAATCGTCGAACCATGAATTCGATCAGGTTTTGGGGCCACTTCGGGTTTCAGAGTTTGCAAGAACAAGAGAACTCCTCGCAACTTGAACCAATAAACTCCGAATGCCGAAAAATAAAAACATGAACAGAGTTTACAAACTCAGTAAAATAAAACACAGAGTGACAAGTTCAATTCAAAAAAAAATCTTTCAAGCTCTTGTCTCACCCTCTGTATGTGGATTACAATATGATTCAAGTATTTACAGGAACAAAACTTGCCCCTTCGACCTTAGGAAAAATTAAATCAGGGCGATGATGGTACTTGGTGGCTTGCAAAGGCTAAGGTGGCCACCACTTGACAGTGAACCCTCACGTCTTGAAGGGTCAAGATGACCACCGATCCGCCGTCATAAGGCAGTGAAATGTTTAATCTCTAACATAAAGTATGGAAGTGACCCTGCAAATACCAAGAATTATTATAGACCATCTACAGCATTTACACATCTTTATATCAACCGGTGTTTAATGAAAAGTTATAGGTTGAAATGTTGGAAAATTTTGGAGTGAATCAAATTAACACAATTTAATTACCAGAACTAATCATGAGAGGCATGAAGGCCCAAGGAAGAAGGGACATCCTGAAACTTAAAACATACCCTTGAGTAAATTCCTAACTATGTAAATAACAACACAATCACCTAAAAGTTCAAAAGGAAAGTCTTTAACACAAGTACAGTGAGTGAAAATTGAATTCATATACCATCATGTGATCTGTAGTCAACTATAAACAAGATACACATATAGCCGGCAATAGTCGAGTATTTTTCCTTTTTCAAAATCCTTTCAAGGGAGTAGCCAATATGGCGCTAGTATATTAAACCAATAAAATAACCAGTATGCCATTACGAGTAGGCAGAAGGGAAACCCTGTAATTCTTTTAAAATAGTATTACATATCTCGTTCGGAATTGAAACAAATGAAAATCCCATATGGTGTTTTACTTCCAACGATAGGATTTACCATCAAAAAACAGGTTACCCTTAATCAACGGTACCGAAACCACGACTTAATCTCCATTTCGGAGTTGCGGATACCGAGAGTTGGAGGTGTCAAGGACACTCACGACAAGAATGATGAAGTCGCGAAATGTCGAAAGGGACTATTGTGAGTCTTGAAAACCCAAAAGGCAAAACTCTGAAATCCTGTCAACCGTCCATCTCAGTGGATTATGAGAACCATCCGATCACTTCGGAGATTTTGTGATCATGAATTTTATAATGTTGGAGTCACGATGACTCGAAGAGAAAAACGTCGAAATCTCGTCAGTCATTTGATTAAGAAAAGAAGGGATCAGATTATGAAGTTTTGTGAACCATTGATCTGGCTCCATTTCGAGGATTGCGACTTGCCAAAATGCCGAAATGCTGAAATGTGAAAGGCATTTTGATTAGGCCCGTGGTCACAGCGAATGGGCATATGGAATAAGCACGAGACCTAGTACTTGTAATCCAACGTTGTAGGTGAACTTGAATATGATCGGAGGATTTATGAAATATTCATACTCTGAGTTTAACCGGAAGGCCTTACCTAACCACTATCCTGTATCCGGATATTTTAGAAAAGAAACTATAGGGATATTTTTATATTTAAACTTTTCGCAGAGGAGTATAGACTAATACTCTACTTTTACGTAAGTCCGTTTGGTCATTTTCATCGTGTGATTATGTGTATGGACTAACACATGAGGCCTAGGCCATCAACCCCCAAAGTCGTTTGTATTGTAAACATATGGTAATGGGTTATTTGTAGGGTCTAACACGTAAGGATTTGGCCATAAAGTCCCAAATTCGTTTGTGTTGTTAATACTGTGGTAATGGTTATAGGTACAAACAGATAGGAAAGTAATTATAATTACAGGAATTGAAATAAACATTGAAATGAGGATTAAACACTTATCGTCGATAAAAAAACTTTAAGTTGAATGGTAATGACAGTCGACGATAGTAAGGACTCTTGCAAACTTTTAGACTCAAGCTTTATAACAAAAAGCTTACTTGATTGAATCTCGAACTATTCAAGGATTCTTATACAAACAAATTTATTTTTTTTCAGACAGTTTTTGAGGTATATTACATATGGTATCAGAGAAAAAGATACAACATTGGTCCTGAACAGGGCCACATTAGATGCTTAGTATTTATTTCAATTTATGTAAAACTAATAAATCTTATGGTTACAAATAGAAAGCCCTTTCTGTTTTTGTAAATTATGGTAGCTCGGGAGGGTGTAGAAATCAGGATGGAAGGAAATCCGTAGCAAGGACCTCCTGGAGATTCAAGACATAAGAGTGATGGAAGCTCACCCACAGAGGTGTTGGAAACAATGAGGAATCTTATTGTTGAACTGCAAGTTTTCAAGGCCGACAATGAAAAATTGAAGAAAGCACAGCAGGAACAACAAGAGATAAATGAAGTCCTGATGCGTAGTATAGTAACCAAGAAAAGCCCAAAAGACGATAACCATGATGAAGAAGTCAGCAAAAGGGCCTCCAAGAATTTTGGACCGGAAACAGAAAAAGGAGATAGTTCGTCTGAAATAACACCTTCAGCTGAAGACAAAACTATACCAGACAGAAAAGAAAACAAGTAGACCACCTTGAAGGAGAATTTAAAAACATTAAACCATCTACCTTTGATGGAGAATCCAGGATAGGAGAAGAAGTTGAGGCATGGTTGTTGGACATCAAAAAATACTTCTAGATCTACAACTATTCCAGCAACCTGAAGGTCAGAATGGCCATCTACAATCTGAAGGGGAAGGCCAACATTTGGTGGCAGGACCTGAAATTGGCCAAGGGACTAAAGGAGAAACAATTGGAATGGTCCGACTTTAAGAAGTATTTCAAGAAACAATACCTTTCTAAAAGCTATTATGAAAGGAAGACGAAAGAATTTTATGAGTTACGACTCGGACATATGACGATGGAGGACCTTATAAATAAATTTCTAGAACTACTAAGGTTCGTACCGTACATCCGGGAGGATAAGGTAAAAATCCAGCGATTCTTAAGTTGTTTACCACAGGCCTACCGGGACAGAATTGAGTTTGACAACCCCAAATCCTTGAGTGAGGTATTCAAGAAAGCACGAATGTGCTATGACCAGTATAAACAACGGGTAGAGTTTCCCAAGACCTGGAAGGATAAAAAGAAAGATCGAATGAACCAACGGAAGAAGGGATACCAGCCAGCTCCTTATCAGATTGCAACAAAAAGTTTCCCAAGGAAGGATTTTCACTCCAATCATCCGAATACGCAAGGTAGTGGTAAACCGATAAACCTGGAAATGAATAAGTTTGGGGACAACTCCCATGAGCCATTAAAGTGTTGGGAGTGTGGAGAGCCTCATCTAAGGAGGAACTATCCACGTTTAACTTCAGCAAATAGAACTATTATTCATAATCTACAGGAAGCCTCGACAGTGGGAGGCGTGGGCAGAATCTTGCATCGAATAAATGCAGCCATAGATGGTCGACAAGTTGACCACCAGTCCTCGGTGGTAGAAATCGAAGGTAAAATCAATGACACTTGAATTTATGTTTTAATTGATCCTGGAGCTACGTTAAGTTATATTACTCCTAATATAGTAGAGTTGAATAAACTTAAGAAACTGAAGCACGCAAAATCATGGCTGGTACAACTAGCAACTAGTACTAAAAGGAAAGTAGTTGACTTTATTTCGGATTTTGAATTCAACTTAGGTGGTCAAAAGATAAGGGCCAATCTGAACATCTTACCACTAGGATCTTATGATATGATTATTGGGATGGATTGGTTGGAACAACACAAAGAAGTACTAGACTGTTATACAAAGATACTTAGCTATAAAGATGATTTTGGCACTGTTAGAACAACCCAAGGCATACCAAAACCTGTATCAGTCAGACAAGTTTCAGCGATGCAACTCAAGAAATGTATTAGAAAGGGATGTAAAGTTTATGCCATCCAAGTGACGAATCTATTAGAAAAAGAAAATAAGCCAAAGTTAGAAGACTTTGCTGTCCTACGTGAATTCAGAGACATGTTTGTGGATGAGATACCAGAATTACCTCCTAGAAGGGAAATAGACTTCTCCATAGACCTACTACCCAGTTCAGCCCCTATCTCAAAAGCAGCTTACCGAATGAGTCTACTAGAACTGACAGAATTACAAATCCAATTACAGGAATTCTTGGACAAAGAGTATATTAGACCGAGTGTTTCACCATGGGGGGCACCAGTCCTCTTTGTGAAAAAGAAAGACAGTACTCTAATACTATGTATCGATTATAGACAACTGAACAAAATGACCATTAAGAACAAATACCCCTTACCAAGGATAAATGATCTGTTCGATCAAGTTGGTGGGGCCAAGATCTTTTCAAAATTGGATTTACGATCCGGTTATCATCAAGTTAGGATAAAGGACGAGGACATAAACAAAACAACTTTTCGAACAAGATATGGACACTACGAGTTTGTAGTCATACCTTTCGGACTCACTAACGCACCAACCACATTTATGTGCTTGATGAACAACATTTTCAGTCAGTACTTAGACAAGTTTGTAGTAGTATTTATCGACGATATTCTGGTCTGTTCTAAAATGGAGGAGGAACATGATGAACACTTAAGAATAGTTCTACAAACATTAAGGAAACACAAACTATACGCAAAATTCGACAAATGTGACTTTTATCAAATAGAAATATAATATTTAGGACATGTCATTTCCTCAGAAGGTATTGTCGTAGACTCAAAAAAGATAAAAGCCATTATGGAATGGCTAGTACCTAAGGATGTGGCAGATATCCATTCATTCGTGGGAATCACTAGATATTATCGTAGATTTATAGAAAGGTTTTCCAAGATAGCCTACCCTATCACGTCACTACAAAAGAAAGGAACCAAGTTTAATTGGTCGCAAAAGTGTCAAGACAACTTTAACAAGCTGAAAGAATTATTGACATCGGCACCCATTTTGAAGGTAGCAGACCCAGATAAAGACTTCACAGTTTGTGTTGATGCAAGTAAAGAGGGAATAGGTGGTGTCCTAACTCAAGAAGGGCATGTGATTTGTTACGAGTCCCAAAAATTAAAAGAACACGAGAGAAATTATGTCACTCATGACTTAGAATTGGTAGCAGTAATACATGCCTTAAAAATGTGGCAACACTATATAATGGGCAGAAAATTCCTACTATTGATGGATAATAGCGGGGTGAAATATTTGTTTAACCAACCAGATCTTAATGAAAGACAAGCAAGGTGGCTAGCCTTCTTGAGCGAATTCGACTTCGAGGTCAGACATATCAAGGGTAAAGAAAATAAAGTAGCAGATGCTTTAAGCAGAAGAGTCCATGGGTTATTTGAGATAAACATCAGCAGGGCAGAAAGTGATCTAGAACAAGGAATAAGGATGGCAGGTATTAACGATGGAAATTACACTAAGATAATGACAGAATTACAAAACAGTACTGCCAACTCTGACAAACTAGATCTAAGCATCAACAAGAAAGGACTATTACGACTTAAAAACAGACTTTACATACTAGATTCAACAGAAATGAAATCAACAATTTTGGACAAAGTGCATAAGAAACCGTATTTTGGCCATCCAGGTTACCATAAAACAATAACAACACTTAGAAAACTATTTTTCTAGCCTAGTATGAAGGGTGAAACAGCAGAATACTTGGCTAAGTGCCAAGATTGTCAGTAGGTTAAGGCCGAGCACCAGCATCTAGCCGGCCTATTATATCCATTACCAGTACCAGAATGGAAATGGGAGACTATATCACTGGACTTTATAACAGGTTTTCCTAAAACTTAGAAACATAATGATTCTATCATGGTTGTAATCGATAAACTCAGTAAGTCTGCACACTTTATTCCTGTAAAGTATATTTTTAAAGCTATAAACATTGTTGAAATATTCATGAAAGAAATTTTTAGACTGCATGGTATTCCTAAAATGGTGATTTCAGATAGAGACGTAAAATTTACATCCGCTTTTTGGAAGGAATTGTTTGCAGGGCTAAACACTAACTTGAATTTTAGTACAAGCTATCATCCACAAATAGATGGATAGAATGAAATGACAAACCAAATCATAGAGGATATGCTTCGCATGTACGTAAGAACAAAACCAAGCAAGTGGGAAGACTACCTGCACTTGGTAGAATTTGCATATAACAATGGGTACCAAACTTCAGCTAAGTTGAGCCCTTTCAAAATACCGTATGGAAGAAAGTGTACGAATCCAATTAGCTGGGATAACCCGACTGACAGACTCATGGTTGGACCAGAGATGCTCCAAGAAATGGAGAACATGGTAAGAAAGGTACAACCGAACTTGAAAGAAGCACAGGACAAACATAAGAGCTATGTAGATCAGAAAAGAAGACACTTGGAATTTCAAGTAGGAGACCATGTTTATTTGAAGGTCAAAGCCTGAAAGAGCTCATTGAAGTTACGAAATCGTGCCAAGATGGTACCCAGGTTTTGTGGGCCCTTCGATATACTAGCTCAAATTGGACCCGTAGCATATCAACTTGCACTTCCAACTAATCTAAGAATTCATAATGTATTTCATGTTTCGTTGCTAAAAAAGTATATTCATGACCCTACTCATAGGATTGATTGGAACTTTGTGCAAGTGGAACCCGAAGGCAAGTTCCAGGTGGAACCTCTGCACATTCTGGATCGGAGAGAAATAACACTTCGGAACAGAGCCATCGCTCAGGTAAAGGTGCAATGGAAGCACTTTAGTCCTGAGGAGGCCACTTGGGAGTTGGAGGGAGATTTTCGGAAATCTCATCCATTCCTATTCCAGGAAAGGAACGAACACTGAGGAAAGTGTTTTACTGAAGGGGGAAAGGATGTGACATCCCCCAAAAATAAAATATTTTTGAAATTTAAAATTGCTGGAAATTTATTCTGTTTTTAGTAAATTCGAATTTGGTAAATTTTTGTCATTTATGGAAATTTTGAATTTCGAATTTGGTAATTGTAATTAATTATTTCGACTGTTGGGAAGAGACCTGATTTGAACCAACTAACTATTTGACTATGACACTTGTATGGAAACATAATATTTTATATTGATTGTAGGAGGACAAATGGAACAACCATGTTAAATTTAGTTGGCCATGACTCCATGAGTGGGGAACATGTTGGAAATACCTCTGGGCTGATTATCACAAGTGGCAAATAAGTGATTTGGCCATTGGCAGCCCCTGGAAATCAAGGATTTAGAAAGCTACGAAAATTCCTAAGGGAGGGAAAAGACCTGGGCAAATGATAAATAGCATATGAGAGGAGGTAGGACGTTGCCAAGTATGCTGGGAAAGGAGACTTTTGATTTACTTGATGTTATGAACAATGCTTGAGTGTGAGCCAAGGGAAAATTGTTGGAGTTGTAGGACAATGCTGAAGAGAAGTTTTTCCAAGTTCACCCTCATGGATTCAAGGTCAGGCTAGGGGGTGAATCGGGCAAGTAGTTTGGTTGCCCTGTTCTACTGTTGGGAGGAATGTGGATGTTCCCTTTGTCTTTCAGCGTATTATTTCAGATATGTTATTTATGTCCCTTCTCTGGCTGAATGTTAAATGGTTACATACTTGATAGAATGTATCTGTTAGAAATAATATTAAGGAAGAAAGATCGAATGCATCCTATTGCAAACTTAGGAATTGCTAGAATGTCTCTCTACTAGTTCAGAATGGATTATCGTTGTTGCATCTCATTACTGCTATGAATACTAGTTCCCGAAAGTATACTAGTTGGAAGGATATGGCTAGTCAATTCTTAAAGAAGATTTGTTTTGTGGTTTGGATTACTACTGTAGTAAGATTATGCGTAGTAGTTGAAAACCCCACAAGCAAATTGTGATGTAGATTTGAGTTTACCTACATATTGAATGAAAATGGAAAACTGCATAGTGTATAGATGTATATATGTATGTATGGACATTTCTGATATATAAAGGCACGCACCATAGTAGAGTAATTAACTAAGATTTATTCCTTGTACCAGCTGAACAGTCATGATTTTTTTTAGGAGATAGCCCTAATCGCAAGTGTCTAAGATATATATATATGTGTATATTTAAAGTGTGAAAAATGGAGGTCAATCAGGTTTCAGTGATTACAAATGTCGAATACAAAAAACAAAAGACCACGTTGTTTGCCAAATCTTGAAATGTGAAAAGGTTGTGGGCCCAACACTTTGGCTTTCAGGGTTCGGGGTTTGGCGATTACAAATGCCAAACACCAACACACAACAACTCCTGAATTGTGAAAATGCAAATGGAATAAGGGCCCAATACTTCGGGATTTCGGGGTTCAAGATTTTGGGGTTTACAAACACCCAACGCCACAAACAACAATTCTCGAATCACGAAAAAAACAAATGGAGTGTGGGCCCGATCCTTTTCGGGTTTCAAAGTTTACAAACTCCCGATGCAAAACACCGCACAACGTCAAACGCTGAATCGTGAAATCACGAAAAGGTGTGGGGCCCAGCCAATATCAGGTTTCGGAGTTTGGTAATGCTTGATGCATGAACAACATACAACGGTAATCGCCGAACCACGAATTCGATCAGGTTGTGGGGCCACTTCGGGTTTCGATGTTTGCAAGAACAAGAGAACTCCATGCAACTTGAACCAATAAACTCTGAATGCTGAAAAATGAAAACATGAACAGAGTTTACAAACTCAGTAAAATAAAACACAGAGTGACAAGTTCAATTCAAAAAAAATGATTTCAAGCTCTTATCTCACCCTCTGTATGTGGATTACAATATGATTCAAGTATTTATAGGAACAAAACTTGCCCCTTCGATCTTAGGAAAAATTAAATCAGGGCGATGATGGTACTTGGTGGCCTGCAAAGGCTAAGGAGGCAACCACTTGACAGTGAACCCTCATGTATTGAAGGGTCAAGACGACCACCGATCCACCATCATAAGATGGTGAAATGATTAATCTCTGACATAAAGTACGGAAGTGACCTTGCGAATACCAAGAATTATTATAGACCATCTACAACATTTACACATCTTTATATCAACCAGTGTTTAATGAAAAGTTATAGGTTGAAATGTTGGAAAATTTTGGAGTGAAAAAAATTAGCACAGTTTAATTACCAGAACTAATCACGAGAGGCGCAAAGTCCCAAGGAAGAAGGGACATCCCGAAACATAAAACATACCCCTGAGTAAATTCCTAACTGTGTAAATAACAACACAATCACCTAAAAGTTAAAAGAGAAAGTCTTTAACACAAGTACAGTAAGTGAAAATTGAATTCATATACCATCATGTGATCTGGAGTCAACTATAAACAAGATACACATATAGCCGACAATAGCTGAGTATTTTTCCTTTTTCAAAATCCTTTTGAGGGAGTAGCCAATATGGCGCTAGTATATTAAACCAATAAAATAACCAGTATGCCATTACAAGTAGGCGGAAGTGAAACCCTGTAATTATTTTAAAATAGTATTACATATCTCATTCGGAATTGAAACAAATGAACATCCCATATGGTGTTTTACTTCCAATGATATAATTTTCCATCACAAAATGGGTTACCCTTAATCAATGGTACCAAAACCATGAATTAATCTCCTTTTCGGAGTTGCGAATACCGAGAGTTGAAGGTGTCAGGGACACTCATGACAAGAATGATGAAGTTGTGAAATGCCGAAAGGGACTATTGTGAGTCTCGAAAACCCAAAAGGAAAAACTTCGAAATCCCGTCAACCGTCCATCTTAGTGGGTTATGCGAACCGTTCGATCACTTTGGAGATTTTTTGATCATGAATTTTATAATGTTGGAGTCACGATGACTCGAAGAGAAAAACGTCGAAATCCCGTCGGTCATTCGATTAAGAAAAGAAGGGATCAGATTATGAAGTTTTGTGAACCGTTGATCTGGATCCATTTCGGGGATTGCAACTTGCCGAAATGATGAAATGTGAAAGGCCTTTTGATTAGGCCTGTGGTCACAGCCAATGGGCATATGGAATAAGCGCGAGACCCAGTACTTGTAATCCAATGGTGTAGGTGAACTTGAATATGATCGGAGGATTTATTAAATATTTGTGCTCTGAGTTTAACTGGAAGGCCTTACCTAACCACTATCCTGTATTCAGATATTTTAGAAAAAAAACTATAGGGTTCTATTTATATTTAAACTTTTCGCAGAGGAGAATAGACTAATACTCTACTTTTACCCAAGTCCGTTTGGTCGTTTTCATCGTGTGATTATGTGTATGGACTAATACATGAGGCCTAGGCCATCAACCCCCAAATTCATTTGTATTGTAAACATATGGTAATGGGTTATTTGTAGGGTCTAACGCGTAAGGATTTGGCCATAAATTCCCAAAGTCGTTTGTGTTGTTAAGATTGTGGTAATGGTTATAGGTACAAATAGATAGGAAAGTAATTATAATTACAGGAATTGAAATAAACATTGAAATGAGGAGTAAACACTTATCGTCAATCAGAAAACTTAAGTTGAATGGTAATGACAGTCGACGACAACAAGGACTCTTGAAAACTTTCATACTCAAGCTTTATAACAGAAAGCTTACTTTCTTGAATCTCGAACTATTCAAGGATATTTATACAAATAATTTTTATTTTTTTTCAAATAGTTTTTGAGGTATATTACAGATTTCTTTGAAATCAAGTTGGGTAGTATTTCCATTGATTAATATGAGCGAAGGTTTTTGGAATTGTTGAAGTATGTCCCTTTCATCAAAGATGAGACTGACAAAATTCAAAGGCATCTGAGTGGAATGCCACCTTCCATCAGTGACAAGATCTAGTATGATGATCCTAAAAATATGGAAGAAACCATAAGGAGAGAAAAATGCCTATATGAGAAGCAAAGAGAAAATCCCACTTTTCGAAAGGCTTGGGATGACAAGAAGAAGTTCAAGAAAGAGCAGAGATAGAAGGTAAACAAGCCTCCCTTTTTCAGAAATAGTCCTCAAGGACAACCATATTTTAGAGAGTAGAGAATGGTTGAGGTAGGGGGACAAAGACTAAGGCAGAGGCCCATTCAATGTTGGGGTTTTCAGGGAGACCACAAGTATAGATATTGTCCCCACAAAAATAGCAAAATGAGATTTGTCCACAATGTTCAGCAAGAAGAAACAGTGGAAGACATGGGCAGTAGAATACCAAGTATCTATGCAACCCTAGACAACAAACAAGTTGAGTTTCAATCACACATGATTGATGTTGAAGTTATGATCAATAACCATGTCGTTACTATTTTAATTGATTCAGGGGAAAGACATAGTTATATAGATACCAATATGGTGGAAAGTTTTCATTTTCCAAGAAACAAACATGGAAAGTCTTGGTTAGTGTAGCTAACTATAGGAGCCAAAAGAAAATTTACTAAGTTGGTTAAGTCCTGTCCAGTGGACATGAACAGGCTGAGCACAAGGGCTGAATTGAAAATCTTATGTATAGGCTCCTATGACTGTCTAATTGGAATGGATTGGTTGGACCAGCACCATGCCATCTTAGACTCTCACAACAAGGCATTCACTTGCCTGGATGAGGAAGGAAATCAGAGGATAGTCCAAGGAATTCCTAGAGAAGTTTCTATCAGAGAAATCTCAGCAATGCAACTGAAGAAGTGCTACAGGAAAGGGTTCCAAATATTTGCAGATCAGATGGATGAAGCACCTAAGGATAAGGTGTCAAATATTGAATACCATGCAGTATTAAAATATTTTGAGGATGTATTCCAAGAGGTAATGGGATTACCCCCGAAGAGAGATATTGATTTCTCTATAAACCTGATGCTTGGAGAAGATCTAGTGTCAAAAACTCCTTAAAGAATGAGTAAACCAGAGCTGAAAGAATTGTAGTTCTAGCTTGAAGAACTTCTGAAGAAGGAGTATGTAAGCCCAAGTGTGTCACCTTGGGGTGCCCTGGTTCTATTCATGAAGAAGAAAGATGGGACATTGAGATTTTGCATCGATTTCATATAGTTGAATAAAGTTACTATAAAGAACAAGTATCCCTTGCCAAGGATCGATGATCTCTTTGATCAGTTGAAGGATGCAAATATATTTTTAAAAATAGATCTCAAGCCAGGGTGCCATCGGTTAAGGATAAAGGATGAATACATCAACAAGACCACCTTCAGAACAAGGTATGGTCATTATGAATTCACAGTGGTTCCATTTGGGTTACCAAATGCACCCATTGTTTGCATGTGCCTAATGAATGGTGTATTCAAGGAATATCTAGACAAGTTTGTCATAGTCTTTTTGGATGACATCCTGGTGTATTCTAATTTGGAAGAAGAGCATGAAAATCATATGAGGATGGTGTTGCGGGTGCTAAGAGAGCACCAATTGTATTCCAAATTGAGAAAGTGCTCATTTTATCAAAAGTAGATCCATTATTTGGGACACATCATTTCAAAATATAGGATAGTCATGGATCTTGAGAAGATAGAAGCCATCACAGAATGGTCAGCGCTGAAGAATGTGACAGAATTCATATCCTTTATGGGTCTAGTTGGCTATTACAGGAGATTCATTGTAGGGTTATCAAGAATAGCTCACCCCATCACTTCCTTACAAAGGAAGGAGAAGAAATTTCAATGGACAGAAGAATGTGAGAGAAGACTCCAACAATTGAAGTAGTTGTTAACCAGTGCTCCAATCCTAAGGATTGCAGATCCTAATGAAGATTTTTTAGTGTGTACAGATGCATGCAAAGAAGGACTAGGAGGAGTACTCAGTCAGAATGGGTTTGTGGTATGTTATGAATCCAGAAAGCTGAAGGATCATGAAAAGAACTATGCAACTCATGATTTGGAGTTGGTGGCCATTGTACATGCTCTAAAGAAATGGAGACATTACCTCATGGGAAATAGGTTTGAACTAGGGACATACCATAACAGTCTGAAGTATTTGTTTGATAAGCCAACCTTAAATGCTAGGTAGAGTAGATGGTTGGAATTCCATTGTGAGTATGACTTTGATATCAAGCATATAAAAGGAAAGGAGAACAAAGTGGCCGATGCACTCAGTAAAAGAGTGCATGAACTACATTCTATGACCATTAGCATGTATCAAACTAGTATTAAAGGAATAATTTCGGAAGCTGCAAATGCAGATTTGCAGTACATGGAATTAGTGACAAAGCTAGATCAAGGTAAGATGCTACAGAAAGTGGAATATTATATATTGGAAGCTGATGAAACACTCATGTACAAAAACAGAAATTATGTACCTAATTTCTAGTAATTGAGAATAATGATCTTGAAAGAAATGCATAATGTGCCTTATGCTGGGCACCCTGGA
Source organism: Picea sitchensis (assembly GCA_010110895.2). Classification (NCBI taxonomy): domain Eukaryota; kingdom Viridiplantae; phylum Streptophyta; class Pinopsida; order Pinales; family Pinaceae; genus Picea; species Picea sitchensis. Next base: position 50,063 of record SNQJ01S0089461.1, read on the forward strand.
TATCAAAAAATAGTGGCAGCAGTCAAGAGCCATAAATTTTGGCCAGGTATGAAGAAGGAAATTGCAGAATACATCACCGGATGTATGGAGTGTTAGAAGGTCAAAGTTGAACATAGGGTTGCTACAGCCTTTACCCATTCCCGAGTGGAAGTGGGAAGTGGTGACAATGGATTTCATCACAAAATTACCTGGAACAAATAAGCAACATGATTCCATAATGGTGGTGGTGGATAAGCTTACAAAAGATTACGATTTTATTCCATTGAAGACTACTCACAAGGCAACAAATGTTGTCGATATCTATATAAGTGAAGTAGCACGATTGAACGGTATTCCCAAGACAATTTTGTCTGACAGAGACCCGAAATTTACCTCAAATTTCAGGAAGGGGTTATTCAAAGGGTTACGAATGAATCTGAACTTCAACATTGCTTATCATATTGAGTCTGATGGATAGAAAAAGAGGGTGAACCAAATGATAGAATATATGCTAAGGATGTATGTGATGGAAAAACCATCTAAATGGGAAGACTTCCTACACTTGGTAGAATTTCCCCACAACAATGGGTATCAAGCATCACTGAAGATGAGCCCGTTTGAAGCACTTTATGGAAGAAAGTTCAACACACCAATAAGCTGGGATAACCCAGCTGATAGGACAGTGGTTGGGCCAGATTTTCTCAAGGAAATGGAAGAGAAAATGCTGAAGATTAAGCAGAATTTGAAGGTTTCCCAAGACAGGAAGAAAATTCATGCTGATAAGAATAGGACCCACAAGGAGTTTGAAGCGGGTGATCATATTTTCTTGAAATTTAAAGCCAAAATAAGTTCCCTGAAACTGGGAAACTGTTCCAAGTTCGAAGTCAGATATTATGGGCCATTTGAAATCCTATAAAAGATTGGACCAGTTGCATATATGATTGCATTGCCTTCATCCATGACTGTACATAATGTGTTTCATGTTTCATTTCTTAAGAAATATATACATGATCCTAATCATTTGATTGATTGGAATGTGATTCAAGTGGAGCAAGAAGGCATCTTGCAAGTGAATCTGGTGCGCATATTGGACCGGAAGAGAAAATAGCTCCAAAATCAAGTCATAGGGCTTGTAAAGGTCCAATGGACCTGGTACAGTCCTGAGCACACGAAGTGGGAGAATGAGAATGTTATGTGGGCAGAATACCCACATCTTTTCGAAGATTTTGAAAATCTTGTTGATGCTATGTAAATAAATTGCACTGAGGAAAGTGCAAAAATAAGGGGAGGGGATTGTAATACCCTAGGCCAAGCCCCTATGAAATGTAATGATGTTTGTAGGCTGGTAAACCAAGTGTTGATAAGATGGTAGGATTATGTGTTATTAGGCCAGATATCCTAGGCGTTAAAGGCCATAAGCTTGATTTTTGTATATGTAATTATGCAGATCATTAATAAAATTTATACATCGTTGCGTGTAGACCGACCACGAAGAAAGAGTGATGGGGGAAAAATCTCCACTACGATGGATAAGGGAGAGGGGGATGAGAGGTTGGAAAGAGGGTCTAAGCATAAGGGCTTAAGTCCAAGAGAATAATAATTTATTATTATTCCAAAATCTAATTAGAAGGATATGTTTTTATCCCAAGTTCGTTTGGGAGGATGGGTGACTTCCAAATGGAAAGGAACATGCTTCTTGGGTGGCATGTGTCGGCTCAGGCACATGCAGTTTACGCTGGAAAGTAAGCTGGTTGGGGGGGTTATTTTTTTTTCTCCCATCCTTCTCCTAACTAGGGGGCCTCCATCGTCAATGTCTGCATCTTTTACGCACCTCTGAAACCAGTAACTCGTGAAGATGAACTATGTTTTTCCTGTGAAGCCCAGCATATTTGTACTTGCCAAAACCATGGTGTTCCTTAATGAATTGTGGTTTCTTCCGTTCACTGAGTTATATTGAGCTTTGTTGTTGTCCTCACCTTGTTGGAAACTGAGTGGAAGCTGGTTGAAGAAGTGGGTTGTCAGGCTCATGGTTGAAGAGACAGGTTGTTAGGCGTGTGAGAAGCTCTCTCCAAGTGAGAGAGTTTGTTGGGAAGTGATTTTATCCTAGAGAGAGTCCAGTTCCAGCTACCAAGCTCCGAGAATTCATGATCTGGCCTATTGCCAAGACCCTAAAAAGGGAAGTGGAGTAGTCGATGGATCGTGGAATGGTGAAGGTGCATATTCCCAAGGTGGAATAGGCATGTGGGGAATGAGACTTCATGAGTAGTGGGGGTAAGAAGGTTGCTAGAGAGAATCCTTCCGGTTGTACTGTGCAGTCTCTTGTAACCTCGGCCTAGTCTAGGATTCCCTTGCTCTAGGTGAAGCTTAGTCCTAGCTCAGGGGTGACCCACTGCTGAGTGTGATGAGAAGCATGGTCTAAGGCTGGGAGGTTCATGGAAGGTATACATGCAGTTGGTGTACTCTAATTGAAAGATAAGTACCTATCCCCATGTTCAATTACATGTTGTGTATATGTACATGTGTTATAATTGATGAATATTGCCTATGTATGTTGTTATATTATGGGTTTGCCTATGAGTACTGCATGTTTGACTTTATTGTTACTTCCACATTAATCTATGTATGAATTACTATCAATTCCAGCAAGAGTATGTATGGTAGCAATAATTCTTTGTTATTTGTTTTAAATCCATTAGAAATGCATGTTATATATATATATATATATATAT